>PPHD01016053.1:0-10970 GCA_002909625.1 Bambusicola thoracicus
TTTTCTTTTCTTTTCTTTTCTTTTCTTCTTTTTTCTTTTTTCCACAGAGCTGTGAATATCCTTTTTATTACTTATATTCTTTCCTTTTCTTTATGGAGACTAGCAGAGCTAAATTCTAGTGTGCCTTAAAAAATAAATTAACTAGGATGATAATACGAAAAGCAGTTTCATATTACAGCTACTCTTTTAATGTCTAGTTAAAGTACTATTAGTGAATCAGACTATTAGTGAAGCTAGAGTGCATCTTCAGCACCCCATAAAAGCAAATCTCTTTACCTCAGAACTCCACTTAGTAAGGTACATTTGGGAAAATAAATCCTTATTCTCATTTAGCAAAAGATTGTCATCTAAAGAGTACAGAATTGAACAATAAATTATGATGGTTTTTAGACTTCTTTATTCCTCCCTTGAAATCTACCTACTTACATACCTAGAGAATTCTTTTTCAGATAGAAAATAAAGCTAAGATAATCTTATAGACAGTTATTTTAAGATTACTGAAGACCAAATTACATATATGTCCATATCTTCTCATAAGGATTTTCATGGAGTCATGAATAAATGAGTAAGCCAGCAAAAGTGAGAGGCAGTGTTAGAGTCACTAGCGGAACGTAGTTATGGCAGTGTCACATTGAATAATGGGCACCGAATGCCCACAGTAATTCACAAACAAGCTTTTGGCATTTGATGTAATAAGGTAGAAGCAAGGGATTCACATAAGCCAATGTGCTGAAGGGAAACATATCACTGTGTAGCTGCTGATGAGAGAGATTCTGGTTTACATGTCTAACTCTGCACTGAACACGGATGCTCTTTTTAATTTGGATTTTAGAGTCCCTAACTTTTCCTAAAAATAGAACCGTAAGTCTTACAGCAACAACTTTATGTCTACCTCTGTACCACTGCTATGCTGCATCATAATTCTTTCCTTTACTATAACTTTTCTTATATTATTTCTTAGAACAGTTTTCTGCTGCAGAAACGACCTGATCATATTTCAGATACAAACTTTCTACACAAAAGGAACTTGGAAAATGCAAGGGATGGATTAAATTTTCCCTATAGGCAATGTCAACTGTGTGTGCTGCTACTGCACACTGTGGTTTTCCACCCATTCTGTACATTTGAAAGATCAAAGGCAGATTTTTAGCTTTCACATAGCCTTCTGAATCTAGATTTCAGAACATTTAAAAAGTATCTTTTTCATGTGTCTCTAAATATATTACACAAATGGCTGTACTACATAGCCGGAAACTCTGATCAAAATTTTTTTCTGTTGTTTTGCATTTAATTAAATGCAATTTTGTTTTACAAATTTATTTATTTATTAATTTTGATAACATTTTATGTATGAATTATCCAGTGAATTACCTGTGATATAATTTACTTCCATACAGCTTTGAAGGTTGTGCTAATACATGGGAATCCATAAATTTCATATATATAAGTAAAATATTTGGCATTAACAACTGCACAGTAAAGAGAGGTCCCGGTTACATTACTAATTCTAAAGATCTCTTCTATGTCAACACCTGAGTACTCTATTTCCATAAAACTTGCAAATTGTATCTTAGAATTGTCCTGCTGAACAGACATATTGATAACTGAAATTTAAAGCATTGCAGATATATTAACTGTAATCATTGTCATTAAAAAAACGAAACACCTTAATTACTTAATTAATTACTAAAAACTAAAGGATTTGAAGTTTACTGACAGTTCGGCAATTTCTCACTCATCTCACTGGTATCTGGCTGTCAGCATAAATTACCATTGCCAGTGTAAAATTGGCTGAAGTAGGACGTAACTAACAGTTGGTAATGTGAGGACCAGAAGCTTCCTACAATGTGTCCTGAATTTGAGGAGATAGTAAGTAATATTATCCTTAGCATAGTAAAAACTTCAGAAGTCAAGCTTAGAAACATTTCCATTGTATTTTCTCATGCCTCAGAAAACTGTTCTTTTCAAAATAAAGATATCTATAGTAATCTAAAACATCGGTGTTGTTCTTCACTATTACAGAGACTTGTATCAGAGATTTTCAAGCTTTTTAATTTAATGATAATAAAGCAAAGTGAGAGCTATCTCATTTTCATGCACTGTTTCAGCTAGTATTGATGGTGAAAAGCAAATTGCACACTGGTCTACAAGTATGACTATTCCTGTTTGAAAATGCGGGTAAATGTGACATTGCACAATGATATGTTTTACTCATTGCTGTAGCCCCACCTGGGTGACAGATATCTCTTGCAGTAACATTGAGACACCAACAGAAACTGGATCTTAGAAATTTGAGACATTCAGCATTTTCTTTAGAATCACAGAATCACGGAGTGGGTTGGGTTGGAAGGGATCTCAAAGATCTAGGGATGTCTAGTTCCAACCCCGTCAGTGGCTGGGTTTCCAACCACTAGATCAGACACAAGACCAAGTTGCACAGAGCCCCATCGGGCCTGGCCTTGAAGACTTCCTGGAAATTCCTGGGTATTCCTGAACAAGGGAGACAAGAATCACACCTGTTTCTAGGCTATGTGTGTCTATTTAATGCCTAGAACACATTTAAACCTATTCTTTAACACTGCCATACATTCATTCAATTAGCAATGGATAATTTGTCTCCTGATGACCTTTCTGCTAAAGACAACTTTCAATTCAGCATATTATTGGCTTTTGTAATTTTCATTCTTTCTTTCTGCTATGATCTTTGGCACTACTCACATCCCAAGAAATTACAAATGTCCAAAAGCATATAGATAGCAGGGGCTAAAGCTCAAATAGAATTATCATACCAAGGCTTTAATTCATTAATCTGCTTAACCATGAAAAAAAATAATAATAATTAAATCTCAAGAAAAAGAAAAGTTGAAAAATTATATCCCCACTCTTTCAGACATGTAATTTTTCTGAGTAACATCACCTCTTCTACAGATGTAGTTTAAAGCTTTTAACCATTTGGAATTATGGGAATATCTTTATTTCAAGTAAAATAAAATAAACCAGTAGTTTGAAATAAAATAAATGGGTTTTTAAAAAGAGCATTTCAAATGGCTTCTGCAAGGAGGGCTAAGCATTTATTTTCATTTACAAGTAGCAAGCACTTTGGGTTCTAATTATTCACAATTATTATAAAGGCTTTCTAAAATAAGACATAATAGTTTAGACTAGCAGTTTAAAGACCTGCTTGATACTTCGAAATGAAAAGTAAGAGTATGAAAAATACATTTCATTACTTCCTGCTGCCTCAGTATCTTGAGGTACTGTGTTTCCAGGGAGAAATATTGCAAATGAAGTAACCCACAGAGCAATTTTATGGTGGACGTTTTCCCTTGGTGAATATAGCAATTTGACAACAACTTCCACATATATGCATGCTGTATATTTGAATGTCACTTAAGGAAGGAAATAAAGAATTGCAAGAAAGGGTTGAGTCTCAGCGGATGTTAGAGAATCAGAGTGCAGAAGAGGAAGCAATTATTTACTTGAAATATGAGGAGAGTGCAATCTGCAATAGATAGATTGTTTGCCTGTGCTCATGGGCGACCAATAAGGAATTTCTGATATGACACTGCCACAATTACAGCTCTGTCTCATTTGAAACATAACAAAGTTGGGGTCTGAAGGACATAAAATGTACAAAAAAACCTTCTGGTTTGCGAGTCTCCAGCACACTCCTGAAATTTATGAGGAATAGATGAAAATAAAAATTGATGTTTCAGTATTGTTTGGGGACTGCGGTTGTTTCCTCAGTTGTATAGAGCTGCTTCATAGGTTTTAGGACTTAATTTTCACACAAAGTGACTGTTTTTTTGTTTTGCTTTGTTTTTTGGGGGGGTTTTTGTTTTGTTTGGTTTTGTTTTCCTCTAAGAATCAGCACTGCAGTCCTTGTTGCCTACTCTGGGGGTAATCAGAGCATCTCTGGTGAGATGTTATCTTTCCTTACCATATTGTCTTGAATTATAGCAACATCATTGAATTAAAATCTATTCCCCTCTGTGGTGACACCAGCAATCAGCAAGTCACTAATTTAGGGCAAAACTCAACAGTGATATTTTTAAATGCTGCCTCTTATCATAGTAATGTTGTTTTCCCTCAAGCTTTACTGTTCTACCTTCTAATCCAGCTCCTGGTGACTCTGGCTCTTTGTGACATGTGGAAACAAACCACAAGGAAATCAGATCAACTTTCTGTTGAACCTCATAAATTCAAGGAGGAGCAATTTTTGTACACTATAAATAGAGTATCTAACCTACAACCTGGCAAAGAAATATAAACATTGTTCTGATATTACCATTTTCTTTTCACACTTTTGCCCCTATACCAAGAGCTCTGAAGTTTAATCTTGATAAGACTTGATACTATAGGTTGTTCTCTAGGTATATTTGGTACTTCTGTTGTTTGAAGACATTGTGAAACAAATACTGTCACATTAAGCATTTGTATACAATTCTACTGTTATCTTCAGCTAATCCAAAGTTGTCACTCTGTTGAATAAAATGCATGCTTACATATAAGACCCATTTCTGAGATTTCTTCATTCTGTTTCTCAGAAGATTTACTGCATATCAGGAATTAAACCTAGTGAAAGCATTGCAAAGAAAACAGTTGATAAAAATTAGGTTTCTGGCATTTGAGTAAAAAGCAAAATGAAAAATGTTTTCTTCTGTTTGAAAAGATCACTTCGGGCTCATAGCTCTGAAAGAAAACTTGGGACAGATCCTTGGAGTATGACCAAGGCAACACATACACTGAAACAATGCAAAACAAAAACATTATGCAGAATATAATTAAGATCAATACTTCTAATTTGAAAAGTAACTTTCAGAACCCAAATACATGGCAGTGGGAGCAATGTGAGCACAACCAAGCCCACTTGATTTTAAAAGCTAAATTTGGCCCTGGATTTTAAGCACAGGAGGCAGAAAGCAATAATTCTAAGAACATTTTACTGTTTGATTTTCTGATTCATAAATTCTTTAACATCTGAACTACAGAAATGAGCAGAAGGTGGCTAACTTGGCACCATTTTAACATATTTGTAATCAGAACTACAAAATGTTGTGCTTTTGATCTAACCTAATTTCAGATTTCTGCAGTTTAATGATTTTAACAGCTTTGGTAAATCATTTAAAATAGATTGATACTTGTAGTTCTTGCTTCTTATATTTCTAAGATTAATTACTGGCAGATTTTTACAGTGACCTCACAGACACTTTTGGAGCCCTTCTACAAATGTATTTGTCATTACTACCTTCTCCACTTAAGTCCCACAAAAATCTAGGTTCTAGTTTCTAGGTTCTAGGTTGTCTATTGAATATTAATCTTATATGTATACTGTAGGCAACCACAAAAGGTAAAACACATTACTTCAAATTAATGCTAAACACAGTTTCACTTAATATTTATTTTCTGCATTTTTCTTTCATGAGTTTTTTACTTCTTCACAAGTACATTCTTGACTGCAAATAAGTACCACCACCTAGTCCAAGAACTGCTTTAAGAAATTAGGAGAATCTGTGAGAAAACTTTGGGAAGACTATGGGAGCTGAGAAGCAGGCGTACCAGGGAGAAAATATGCAGTAAATATATGTGTGTAGTAGTAGTGAATGTATTTTAAGCAAAAACTCATAACTTAAAGAACTGACAAAGAAAACCCTTTCTCATCTCTGTGGGCAGATTTCACAAAGTGACCTATGATTTCTAGTGATTATTATTTCTGTAATTATCTTTAGTTGTCTGGTTATTTTTTTAGAGAGGTAGTGAAAAACTCCATGACAGTCTTGAATTCATCTTTGCAAGTTTGACTGAGGCGACTCGCTTTGAAGGAGCATCAAAATTACCTACATTTAGTTAACCTTTCATTTTTGCCTTTGTTTTTTCCCGGTGCTATTTTTATTATATTTCACTAAACTAGTATGGCTCTGTGCTGTGAGGATAGGAAGCTTAAGTAAATAGAAGAGGAATGCACAAAGGACGTTCAGAATCTCCCATTGCAGAGTTAGTTAACTGATGGGACACATATTCAGGGTCATTTCATAGGATGAAATTAAGCTCCCAGCAAAATTACCCTTTCTTAAATTAAACATGATGAATTCATTTATTTATTTATTTTAGTCTGAAGAGAGCTCTCCAGCAAGAAGTGCAAACCATAAGTTTTTATTGAGCAGAAACCAAGAAAAACATTAAAGTTCTGCTACTATATTACTTCTCCTTAAGTGAATATAATAACAGATTGTCTACCTTCCACTTCTATAACAGGATCTCAGCCTCCTGATCACCCATACTATGTGAATGGCTTCCTGCTGTGTTCTCCAAGAGTTCTCACTAGGATCTACCCCAGAGAAAAAATATGGATAAACACAGCATAAAATTGTTCAGTCTGCTCCTGCCCAGGGAGGCCTTCCAGCACTAATTTCAACAAACCTCCACATCCACGCATTCCCGCAGCCTCCCCTATGACACACTCACATGCAGATGTGAAGCCTTCACTTTCACACAGGCTCTGAGAGCCACGATGAGTGCTGTGACATAGCCTTCACATCGTTTGGTGAAATCTGAACTGAAGAAGAGAAAACTCCATCTTGATAAAACACAGTGTCAAAGAGCCAGAAGGGTGCTGGATAGGCTGGGACCCACAGGACATCTAACCAAGAATCATGAAATATAGCCACTCTTCCCAGCTAACATGGAAGTTACTACTTCCAGCAGGGAAGTTACTTTATCAAAAATAGTGTTATTATGCTCACTATATCTGTTGTAGTTTCCACAGAAACAAATAGGAGCCCACATTTTCAGAACAACCCATGTATATTAATTCTCTATACATTTTACAGAAGATTTGGATAACTAAAACATTTTTCAGAACACAAATGTCATTGCTGTGTTCTCATATTGAAGAATGAACAGTATTTACATCTATAACTTTAGATAACTGGATACCAAACAGTGCTGTGAGAAAGGAGTTTGTGTAAATAATAATGTAATAATGTAACCATTAAAATGTTTTAATTTCTTTTCATATGTGCATTCCTCACCAAAGTTATAAAGGATACGAGAAACAGTAACACTACTGAGATTTTTTTTCTAAAGAAGCAAACATTTTCCATAAAACAGTTTTCTAATGCTTTGCACAGAACATTTCTAATAGCTACAGGTGTGAATGTGTGTGTTGTTCAATTTAACATGTGAATAAGTATTTTTTTGTGTGTTGGGCAACATGAGTGCTTTTCCTTGCAGTAGCAGTGGAATGATTTTGAAATAAATACATAAATAAATAAATAAAATAAAAAATGCAGGAACTCTGACTTTTACAAATAGAGTTCTTTCACAAAGAAGCAGAGCAAATTAGGAAAATGAAAGTAATTTCTAAAAAGTCTGGGCAAATGTTTGTTAAAGAAACAGAGAAACAACCTACCAGCCCTTTGGTTTATTACACTGGTGCAGCTCTTCTAAAATATCTATGGAGATCTACCAATTTAATAGAGGCAAAAATGCCATTCATTATAAACCAAATCTGCTTAGATTTTGGCAGGTCTCAGAAGGAGGAAATTCCATGTGGATTTCTGTTATTCTCAGTAATGAGTTGTCAGATACTACCCAGTGTTCTTCATAAAGAATAAACATAACCAACAGTGCTTTTTTTAGAGCCTCTTATGGATACTGGCAAAATGAACAATCTCACAGAAAGTCAGAAATAAAATAGTACAGCAGCTGCTGCCTGCACAAGGCTTTCTGTAGGACAGTTTGTGCAATAAGCCTGCAATGAATAATGAAAACTTCATTTAGCAAATTAAAACACGTTAAGAAATTAGGTCTTTAAATATATATATATATTTGTATTAAAATATAAATTAAGAGGAAATGAGGTTTTTCCAAATCCAGGAAAACTACATCCAAAACATGTATTTATATGTACAGATACAGAAATATCTGTTACACATTTATTTTAATTTTAAGCTGTACGAGAAGAAAACACTCAGTCCACTGACTGAACAAAATTAAAAACAGTGGTTCAATAATTCCTGGTTCTGGAATAAAGAAAGAACGGGATGCAAAAACATTTTTGTCCTACATGTTCTAGGGACTGAACTAAGTGAAAACCAATACCATCTTGAAAACCAAGAGTGCTTACTTGTCCTTAGCAGGATGCCAACCACTGTCATGGAAGAGAAAGTTGGTGCAATTGAAGAATCAGGTAACAGGTGGCCAGGAACAACTTCAGGCACAAAAATATCCAGGCAATATCTAGCAAACAAACAAATGAATTTAAAAAAACAACACAACAAAAGCACTGTGAATGCATGATTGCACAGTGTGTCTTTTTAATAGGTAATAAAGTAGGTACATTCAGTTTGTAGTCTGGGGAGCTGCGGAAGCAACTGTGCCTCACTGAGGTTAAATGCTTTAATTCTTCTCTTCCTGACACACATTTTACATTTCCGTGATTTCTTGTGCTTCGGTGGAGTTTTCTATTAATGTTCAGTTAAAAAAAAAAAAAAAAAAAAAAAGAAAGAAAATCAGAGCTATTTATTCACCGTGGCTAAAAGTGGTTATATTCTGTCTTAATGATGTTGGCTGTGTCATCAAGCTAAACAGAAAGCTGGGCTAAAATGGTTACACTGAGTTCCATTCTTACAGAACGTCAGTGGGGAACAGCTTCTTGGAAGTAACCTACAAGATAGGCCTGAGAAATGATATTTATCTACCAAAACAACTTCAGCACTCCACATGATTCTCAAGGACACCCATCTGCTCAGATACAAAATGGATGGACAACTCATGAAAACTATTGCAGCATGAACTGACCTTGGTCCAACTACAACCAATTTTTCTGCTTATGAAAATGAAATCATTTTGAAAACAGTGTGACAGGTAAAGCATAGTGTTTTATTATGCAGTGTTATAATACTTAGCAGCCAGAGCTGTGCTGTGATCTTATGGCACTCAGTATCCTTTCACAATCTAATCCTGGGAAACAGGAGATGGGACTACAAAGACTGAATGCCTGTGTACTTGGCATTGACTCTACTCCATTTTTTTTCACTCTCTGCTCTCCAGTGAGAAAACAAAGAAACAAACAAGAATTTTCAGTCCACAACATAATAAAAATGCATGTACAAGCTCAAGCAGCAAGAGAGGGTGATTATTTTGCCTTTTAGTTTAAGTGTCAGCTTGTTTTCAGCTTCTGTCAAATACTCTGTCATATCAGATGCCCATTCTATTATATGCTGAAATGTTTCAGTACATAAAAGACAAGGTACATGATTTTCTCTTATTTATCTTTGAAATCACCAAAATACTTCTCAGGATAGCTGTGCTTGCTTACACTCACTGAAATTCACACTACTGTCCCCCCTGTCATCTTTATTTCTTATGTTCATGGATGTACAATTTAAAGTTCCATCTTGTCTAAGAGTAAGGGATCTCTCATGGCACATGGCTTTTGCAGGCCACTATTCACAAGCTGGTTTTGGACCAAGCCACTAAACTAATTCTCGGTTTTACTTTGTGGCTCTGTAAATACTGATGAAAGTCATTAAAGCTTCATTTAGGCAAGTATGCATTATTGAACCTATGCTGATTATCTCTATAGCCAGCAATACAAACTTTTTATAAGGCTGCTTTAATTAAATATATAGTTTACATTGGGTTTGATATGCAACTGTAGCGGAAATGCTAAGTCATGGCCTGGACCAGCAATTGAGCACCTGGTGGGAAGGCAGGGCCAACCCAGGGGAGCTCAGGGTGCATGCAGTGCAGCTGAGAGACTGGAAGGGGTGGAACCAGGATTGAGCCCTTCCCAGACCTCATTTAAAGGTTGTCAGGGGAGGTGAGGACTTCATGCTGGAGGTCCCTGCAGCTCTTTCCCTTGTTTTCTGTGTCTGAGGCTGCTGCATTTGGGCTTGTTCTCATTTGCTGCAGCCACAGACTTCGCCACTCCACTATTATCATGGCATTTTCCTTCACACTGTAGTACAACAGCAACTATGCAATGATACCTTTAAAGCTCCTAGCTTATTACAGCTTCTTATTTACTAGTGTGAAAAAATGGAAGCGTAATGCATCCGACTGCAAGGCTGAAGTGAGTGTACATGGCTAACTGAGTAGCACAATGTCCTCAGACAATTTGCTACAAGTGAAGAGGAAAGAAGAGAAGTTTATGTCTTCTGCTGTTAGCAAAATTTAATGGAAAATGTATGACTTAGACAGGAACCAAGCAAACAGCCAGACCTGCTGTTGGCCACTACCAGGACAACTCATTAATTTGGTGAGAGAAGAAAAGCTCTGCTTCATAGAGCAGTGCTTTGAGGCAGCTGCACCCAGTATAGCTTTTGGTGGAGTGCTAAACCCAACAAGCATAGGCCCTCATGCATTAGAAAACTGAGACAAACCAGACAAATGCACATGCAATTAATATCCATTGCCATTCTTTATCAGTTGTTGCTTTTGCAGATCCCAGCAGCATGGAAGCTAGCCATCACTTAAAATTTTCTATTACAGACTGGATGTGACTTTTTTTCCCCCTTACTATGCAGTTTAAAAGACATAAATACATCTGTGAGCGTAGTTTATTCTGAGAATAAGGTATGAATACAGAGGCAATTAACACAACAAATGAGCCAATATCCAGTTGAATTTGTTCTTCTATACCGCTAGCACTGGTACCTCAGCACTGGAGCCGATCCGTTCAGTGGATCAGCTGCAAGTAGATATTGACAAATATGACTTGCATGACTATTTTGCCTGTTCAGTTTTTAGCTGAACTGAGTGCATAGGGTTTTTGCAAGACGGGAGTGTTCTGACTTTTTATTTCATCTAGTTTGATCAATTATTTTAATCTGAAAAAGGAAATAAAAATCCTGAAATGTAATCTTAAAAGTGTTCACCTGAGGCTTTTTTCTCCTTTTTTTTCAGTAAAACATATATAGTCTGAAATGTGGAGACAGTGTAGATTTTTTTTTTTTTTTTGCATT
>PPHD01016054.1:0-15756 GCA_002909625.1 Bambusicola thoracicus
AGGGAGAGGGAGGTGATTGTGCCCCTCTACTCAGCTCTTGTGAGGCCCCACCTGGAGTACTGCGTCCAGGCCTGGGGCCCCCAGTACAGGAAGGACGTGGAGGAGGTCTTAGAACAAGTCCAGAGGAGGGCCACTAAGGTAATCCGAGGGCTGGAGCACCTCTCCTATGAGAAAAGATTGAGGGAACTGGGCTTGTTTAGCTTGGAGAAGAGAAGGTTCCAGGGAGACCTCACTGGAGCCTTCCAGTACTTGAGGAGACCATATAAACAGGAAAGGGAACAGCTGTTTTTGAGGATAGATAGTGATAGGACGAGGGGGAATGGTCTTGAAATGAGACAAGGGAGATTTAGGTTAGATATTAGGAAGAAGTTTTTCAGCCAGAGGGTGGTAACACACTGGAACAGGTTGCCCAAGGAGATTGTGGATGCCCCATCCCTGGAGGCATTCAAGACCAGGCTGGATATGGCTCTGGGAAGCTGGTCTAGTGGTTGGCAACCCTGCACGTAGCAGGGGGGTTGAAACTCGATGATCACTGTGGTCCTTTTCAACCCAGGCCATTCCATGTGAACTCAGATTTAAGAACAAATAAATGATTGGATACAGAGAAACATGCTGCACTTAATGTGGGATTTTTCTGAATAAAGCTTCAGGCAGTTGTAGACTGGCAGAGGTTGCTCAAGGATGTTCTGGAGTCTCCTCCTGGGAGATCTTCAGAAACTTTCAGGACAACCTGCTCTGGGTTACCTTGCCATTTCTCCAAAAGTTTGTTTGCCTTCATCCAAGACCCTACATTTCTAAGATCTCCTATTAACACCTGTAAAGCCTCCACAATGTTCTCTGAAAACCTTTCATAAACCCCAGAGCAGACAAAATTTTGCTGGAATAATGGCTTCCTTGCAGACTAATCCTCACTCATCAGGTCCTCTGATATTTCTATTCACCTACTGATTCAGCTCTCCGAAGACACAACTCCGATTTCTCTCTCTTGGATGCAGTTGTACCATCAAGCAAGCAGCAGAATAAAAGGGGAAGAACAACCTGCATTTCCTTTTTGCACAGCACAATTTCAAAACACTATTTGACATCCACATTTGTTTTGAAAGGAAAAAAAGCAGCAGCACGTTCATTTCCAGAAAATGAGAAATTTGCATACACATGAAATTAAAATGATATTTTGTGGAAAGCAACACCACAAGAAAATGGCAATCACTGTCAGCAAATAATTACAAGTAATTAAAAAAATGAAGGGAGCAATGTAAAAAGCATAGAGTTGTTCATTTTTATTTTCAGTTTTATTTCAGCATTTCTCATACATTTCCCAATTGGTCTATTTTTCTTTATTTTTTTTTTTCCTGAAATTTTAATTTTATTTTAAAGAGGCTTAATTTTTGGTGGGCAAAAAAATCCAGAAAAACATGTATACGTTGGTAAATTATGACAGCTTATATCTTTCATTTAGTCTCAAAGTGAACTGTTGAAGTTTGGGGACAATGGAGATTTTTGTTTAAATCTTCCGAAGTTTTCGCTGTGACCTCATTTCAGCTTCCCAAACCAAAATATCCACTGAGACAGATTTATGGTTAGTCCAAATTTGAGACACTTTAGTTTTCCTAGATATTCTAGCAAGCCTTTACAAGTAATGATTTACCACTGATGTATCCTTTTCCATGTGTGCTGATCATCACTGTAATTTAGAATAGATTTTATGAGCTCAGCCCAGCTTTGGCTAAAGTTTAGTAGTGTACTTTCATCACAGGTT
Organism: Bambusicola thoracicus; assembly: GCA_002909625.1. Taxonomy (NCBI): domain Eukaryota; kingdom Metazoa; phylum Chordata; class Aves; order Galliformes; family Phasianidae; genus Bambusicola; species Bambusicola thoracicus. Next base: position 1,760 of record PPHD01016054.1, read on the forward strand.
TTGAAATAAGAGGATAGGTTTTAACAAGGCATAAGATTTATTCAGAGATAAATATAGACTCCCAGGAAGAAAATAAGAAGTTACGAAAATCTATTAAACTTGTGATGAAAGATCTATGAGCAACATACATGGTAAGTGATTCGTCCTGAAGCTGAGGAGCCTATTTTTTTGTCTAGCACTGATTGTCTCTGTATCTCTAGGGATACACACACACCAAAAAAAAACAAACAAACAAAAAAAAAACAAAAAACAAAACAAAACAAAAAAAACCTGAGGACTTTTTCAGAAGGTATTCTTCAATAATGTTTGAGAACTGCCTACAGAATATTTATGTATATTTTAATTTTTGGAGACAATTTTAATGCCTTAGAGCCCATAAATATTCCAGAAATCGGATCAGGAAATAGAAATAGAAGTTCATTTTAAAAGAATTCAAATGAATTCCATCAAAACAAGTATATTAGATTAAAAGATAAATTATTTTATTTTATTGTATAAAAGATAAAGGAGAGGTCAAATAAAAACATGATCTGAAGAAATGTGAAGCCACTTGTTGGTCTTTTTGTGTTACAATCAATTTTATCCCTGTTTAAAAAAAGATGTCAAAGTGTACCTTAGAAACTTATTTACTTATTTATTCATAGAAGGATTACTTTCTTACTGGAAATGAGAGTACTGTTGTTTTGAAATTATGACTGACATTACCATAAGCAGGGCAATTGGAGGAAATTTCAGAAGCCTTAACAACCAACAAAGTTTGGAAAAAGTCTGATAATTCCAGTGTGCAAAATCTTGTATGTATGATATCATGAATGAAAGCCCACGCCATTAAGCAGACAGAATTACAGTAGCTAGAAAGAGGCCTCAGTCATACCTTTAACCGTTTAAAGCTTTTTTAAGTTACACTGAGAGCTGTTCCTCCTTGAAGCAATGCAAGGGAGAGAAGTAAGGGAAAAATTCACTCTTCTCTGTTTCTTTGATAGACTCCTTTGCTTTATATTTCTTAGAAAACAGTGCACAAACAGAAAGGCTTTCTCATCAGGAAAACAGCAACAATCTTGGGAAAGGAATTAACAGGTTGACTTCTAAAATGCATAACTGTAACATCTTTCTGGCAAGTTGAGGAAGAACAGAAGTTAATCTAGGAAATCAATGATAATGGAAAACTAGGATTCTGAGCATCTCAAAGTTTAGGTTAGAAGAGCAATGATCTTCTGAGGACCCTTGAGGTCCTGTTCTTCAATATGAAGCTGACAAATATTACCTGTGCTCTATTAATCAACAAAAATTGATGTGGAAAGAGATATCTCTATACAAAAGGAAAACACGTGGGGGGTTAAGTCCGAGAAAAATCTTCCATTAAATTTCACTTTAATAATTTTACCAAAAGCTTAACAGCATATAAAGTTGGTCCTGTTCCATGTCTGTATTAGTCACTTTTTAGAAAAGGTACAAAGGTACAAAAACTAAATGAAAATGGCGTACAGTTATATTAAAAAATAAATGAATAAGAAACATATCTGGACAGGATTACAATCATGTTCTATTACAGAAACCATGCCTAGAAACTATTCATTAGTTTCTAGAATTCCTTCATTCAAGGGATGACTTCTGCTGCTTCTAGCAGGGGGTTCCTTTATTTGGACTTAAAATATTTCGGAGAGAATCCTGCTTAGGTCCTTTGCATCTGAATCTGAAAGTGGTATTTATGCAGTGTGATATTACTGCAGCGAGGCAAAATCAGTGTGGTAGGTATACTTTAGGTCTGTACCCCCAGTTTAAGTGGTAAATATTTCTTGGTACCTTCTGAAAGTGACTTGTCAAAAGGCATCAAAACAGATTAAAAGGTCTTTAGCAGCTGTTGAGGTATTCTATTATTAACTTGAATTGCATGAAATATGTTAAGTAAAACAATACTAAACAACAAAAACACCCTTGAACCTTAAAAAATCTGTTACTAAGGTAGGATTTTCCAGCTGATAGGAAGTGACACTTTACTGAACATAGAAACTCCATAGGTGTTAGGAAGTAGCAAATTGAAGGAAAACATGATATTGACAGATTTAATATCCCTGGTTGTGCTAACTTTTATGTTTTTTACATATGTTGTCACCCATTATTTTCTTCAGATGGAATGCAACAGCAAACCTTTAAAGTCCCCACTGGGAAATGTAAAGTAATTTTAAAATAAGAAAACAGAATTTAATAACAGCTCTTGATGCTTACTGCTTAGGGTCTTTGAAAAATATAAGCACATAAAATTGTTGGTCTAGTGTTATTAAACTAATATTTCACTTTAATTTTACAGTCCATAGTCTAGAAAAGCTTTATGCTCTTGACAATCTTTCAAACACTGGTAACTAAGCAGGATTGGTCATACTGCCTCATTATTGGGGAAAAAAGAAAAAAGAAAAAAAGAAAAAAACAGACATTTTTTGTAAAATATCATCTACAGCAGTTTTGTATGTATTATTAGAAATCGGAAACTGAAGGAGATAGTATTTTTTATGTCTTCCTTGAAACTTTTCATCATTGCTGCCACTGGTGGGCTTTGAGTTGCATGGCAAATTGGTTGTACTAAAGCATTCTGCTGTAAGAGTTACTTCACCTCCTCTCCTTGTTTGTCATCCACTTGTTACAGCTTGTGTTTTCAAACTGTGAATGCTCTGGGACACAGGCTGGCACACACCGTATGTTTGTGCGACATAGACTACAATGGAGCTTCAACCTGGCTCAGGATTACCTGTGTCTATATTCATCTGAATAATTACAAACCCTAACCCTGTGAGAGTTCTTTGAAAAACAAAAATGCACTAGAGTAAAAGATGTAACTATTTGCCTCCGCTTCGTTGAAGAAATCTATTTAGTAAAATGTTGCATAAATTAGCATAGGCAGCACAGTTAATAAGACAGATGCTTCTGCAAGAAATCAGAGCATCAGCTTAGCACATGACATTTCTTCAGGCAAACCCAAGGTATTTTAAATTAACTTGTACTTATAGAGTGAAAAATAATATTCCTAGATGTTTTTTTTTTTCAGGTGAGATTAGAAAAAATAAGTTCTTTTTGTCATATTGAAAATATATATTTAACCATCTCAGATTGCACGATGCATATTAAATGCATGCTATGTTTAAAATTGAATGTTTTCACATGGAAAAGTTCAATAAGTAAGTTCAGTAAGTTCAACTTCCAGTAAGTAAAGCAGATACGGGCATGGAGTTCATTATTTTTCTAGTAAAGCATAGTTACAAATAGCGCTGTAGGGAAGTGTTTTGACATTTGCATACCTCATTTCTGATCAAATAGCTGTCAAAATCTGAAGACAGAGACAGAAACAAGATACATCTCTTCTGATTTAATGACACAATGGAAATAATTAAGTGGTCCAAGAGGAATGCAGATTGCAGCAGAAATTTGAATTTCAAGATCTGCAATGAGTATTAACTTTTTATCTTCTGCTTTAGCAGAAAATCTTGTTTTTGTTCTGAAAAGATACTAGAATGACAGGAAAAGCTTGTGCAAGTCTCTACCGCATTTTCCCTCCCATTAATGCTAATGTGTGTTTATTAGGTTTTGACTTCCATCCACACATATTTCACAGTAATTTTGTGTTAAGCTACAGCTCCAAAGCAGCAGGTTTTGATGGAATCTTTTTCTTATTCTTAGATCATGGGAGATGGAGTTTATTAAGCATTATTTTAACTTGCACAGGCTTTGTTATCAAGGAGCTATAGGTCAGTTGCTATACAGGAACAAGGTCTCAACCTCCCATTTTCTTATCCTTCCTCATGTTTTTTATCCCACCTCAAGAACATCGAGGCAGCGTGAGGAATCTGTGGGTGTGTGTGTTTCTGTGTGTGACCATCGTGGGTTGCAGTGCTCTCAGTGAAAAGAAATCATTAGTGAGCTGATGATTGATAACTTGATGACTTGCTAATTGATGACTGATAACCGATAGCTGTGCATGAGATCCAAAGCATGTGAAATGATTTGTGTTAGTCAGAACTGTGCTTGAAGACTGAGTACAAAAGGCAAGGGAATTCACCAAATAATATGCTCATATTTATGTTGAATCACCTCTCCTGGACAGATAAGATGTGATCCTTAGGCCAGGAGCTATCCCCATTAGCCCCTTATATCAGAGGATTCTGAAGCTAAAGGCAGTGTGCACTCTACTCCAACTTTGTTGTTTTCTCCTGTATTTATATCCACACTAGATGTGACTTAGGGCAACATATTATACTTCCTTGGCTATTTAGATAAAGTCATGCCTTCTCTCTTGGAGATATATCCTTATGAAGGTCCAAGTGCCCATTTCTGCTCAGAAATGTAGAACAGTCTACAGGTGTTTATATCAGATGAGCTTTAATAAGGAAATAGAAATGTACTGTTTCATAATAATTCCTAACTTTTAATTTGTCTGATGTGGAATATGTTGTCAAAATTGTCACCACCTTTTGTACAGGCAGTTCCGTTGTAAAATGACAAGTCTGAAATGGTATCCCATCTATCAGATGCCATCATCTATGTTTGCATCTGTTCCTTGTTTGATTCTCAAAAGAGCCATTTTCTACTACTAGTGTTCAAAACTGGAAATTATGATTGCATCACGGCAATGACTACGAAAATGTTAGATTTCTACCACAATCTTGCTTCTAGTGATTTCAAAAGATGAACAGTACAGCAGGTTTAAAATTAAGTAAAAGAATAGTAATATCAGAAGACAAATGGTAGAAGACCTTCTGTAGTAGAAGTCTAGAATGTGAAAGACTGCTAGAGAAAATCTAAATAGTCTTTCATTCTCCATCTGAAAACACAAGGTTCCAGTGAAAAGGTAGGTATGTAGAAAATCTAAGATACAAATATGGGATGAATCTAAAGCAAAATAGATAAAATACTCTAGGATCAAGGATTATCCCCTAAGAAAGTAGTAATGGTTTGTAGTGTAAATAATGTTACCTATTGAAGAATGAAGCTTTCAAAATATCAGCCAATCATCTGAGGTAGACATATGAGACAGACTGTGAAAATAAAAAGAAAGAGGCAAAAAAGACCATGAAGAGACACACTAGAATCCTCCAACAGATGGAACCGAACACAGTGCAGCAAATATCATGAGCCAAGAAGTTACTAAGTGTTTGGAAAGAGATGCATGCTTCACTTTGGATCACACTTGAGTTTACAAGACTTGGCCCAGCACGTAAAGCATGGGCACAGAGGATGATTGAAGCAATGAATAATTTTGTGGCCAAGGACTTAACGATCATAAATCTAAAAATGGTGGGACATGAACACTGAATCCAATAACAGAATGGAAATGTAGCATTGTAGGAAACATAACATATATGATGGGTAAAAGATTGGAACACAGTGTGTGTAAACAAATAGTAAATGCAGAGAAAACACTGTATGGAGGGCATCATACTCGATGTCTAATTAAGGAAACACTGTCCCCTCCTTTAAGAAAACTGAGTATAAGTTTGGGGAATTAAATAACTGAACAAAATATGAGGAAGTCTTGCAGGAGGCAGGGCTATGCCTAGCTGAAAGATCAAGGAGATGTGAAAAATTTAGACTATGGCTAGGGCTGAAAAAGGGGACAACTAATCCCCCTGGGAGCTATAGAGCAAGCAAGAGAATTGGCAGCTTTGTTATATTACCAATATATCATGGAATCGTGGAATGGCCTGGGTTGGAAGGGACCTCAAGAATCATCAAATTCCAACTCCCGTGCCACAGGCAGGGTTGCCAGCTGCTAGATCAAGTACTAGATCAGATTGCCCAGGGCTCCATCCAACCTGCTCTGATATATATATGGGAATTCACCTACACATAGAACAAAAATAAGCACTAAACAAATCTGTGAAAAGGAAACATTTTTATTACCTTCTAGGGGAGAAATTCGAGGAGCAGTGGCACAAAGCTCAGCTAATAAGGTCTGCGCTGGGCCGATGTAACTGTCTCTGTATTGTTCCCTTGGAAGTAGGAGTATGGAAGAGTGCAGCGACACCAGGCTGGCCCAGTCATCTGGGCCCCATGGCTTGACAGCAAGGAACTGCTGAGGAAGAATATTGTGTTGCAGCTCAGGTAATTAGAGCTCTTTCAGTACTGTTTGGGTTGCTTTTATGCAGGGTCTCCCAACCAGTTTCTAGGAAGGGGCAGCTGTATGGAAAATTGTTTATTTCATTTAAGAAAGGTTTAATGATTATATTTTATCTTTCAGCAAAAGAACTGGGAGATAAAGTAATCTTGTACTTGCATAACTAACACACACTTCTGACACGAGTGCTATACAGTAGATTTGCTCACAGTTAGACAAGCAAATTCCTCAAACCATTTGATTTACTAGTCTTCCCTACAGTGTGAGTTGGATGGTATAACAGGTGTGCAGCAAGTTTGCATATATCTATGCCCAGAGCATCCAAAGTAGCACTCAACTTAGAAAACCATTTTCAGACATTTTCAGATTAGCTTGAAATGTTTTTCCATAAGTACATGTGTTGTGCAAGATCATCTACGCAAAGATGGTACCACTGTCTTAAAAACTGTCTGCAGATTCTTGAGGCACAGTAGAATAGTTTGGTGCAATATCAATGTAATCTGAGTCAGCAGTGTTTGCTGACATACTGCCTTTATTAACAAAACCACAGACAGTTCATCAAGAAAAATTATTATTGAACTTTATCTGGTGCTCGTTAGACCACATCTGGAATACTGCCCAAAAAGTTTGGTCCAACTTTTGTTCCAAAAGTGAATGGAGGCCAGCAAGATGACTAGGTCTGGAGTGCTTGTCCTGTGAGAAGGGGCTGTGAGACCAGGGCTTGTTCTAAACTAGAGACAAGACAGCCTGCCCATACCTGCTGAAAAGCCAGCAAGAATATGAAGCCACTTTATGGAGGTTCCTGATAGCAGAACAAGGCACTAAGAGATGGGAGGTTCCAACAGAGTCCAAGGAAACATTTTTACCAAGGCTGTCCACAAGGAGAGCCTAGCACTGGGACAGTGTATCAAGAAAATTGTAGACTTTTTGCCACAGAGATTTTAAAGGCTCAACAAAGCCCCGAGTACTGCAGTTGAAATACTGAATTCCCTTCTGACTCTGCTTTGGGAAAGATGTGAAACAGGTGACTTCCTGAAGGTTTTGTTAGCCTGAAAAATCTCATGAAAGGCTATCCTCCAAGTTCCCAGATATTCAACATGAGCTGCCAAATATTTCTGATTTTCTTACAGAAGGTCTGAGTGCAGAATGAACTTTATGAAAAGTGCTGCAAAAATAATGTGGAAGAATACAATAATTCTAATTCCAAAGTGCTAATGAGTAAATAGGATTGTGATGCTTAAAGAATCTCAAACAATTTTGACAGTTTGTTTAGGAGCAAGCGTTAAGATTCTAATACCAATAATGCTAATAATACCAATGAAAATTTTAGTCTTAAGTTCACGTAGCCTGTATTTTCATTTTTAAAGGGCTGCATCTGATCAGTACATCATGCATTCTCCTGTATTCTCAAATGTTCAATAATAAATGATGGTGAAGCCTGCAGGTCAGATTAATTAGGTTTTTCGAGCATGCATGTGTACATTAGCATTACTAAGTGGTCTGTTACTGCATAATTAAACCCACAACATACTTTTCTACATTGATTCAGTACCACATGGGTGTTTCAAGTTCAACTATTTAAAGTTATAATAGACATTTATGTTGCATACATATTAGAGGGCCAAAGTTAAATGCCTATCTTCCTTACATAGTCCATGAAGAACAGTAGATACTTTCACAAAAGGCAACCAGAACATCATTAGCTCATCTGTATTAATACATATAGCCCATTAGCTACCTCTTAAATGACATTTGTCATTATCCATTTCAGAGGATAACTAACGTTACTGCTCTACATGGTTGCAAATGCTCAAATTAAAACTGGTCAGGAATTTTCCAATTAAATAAAATAGGCATGACAGTGTTTTTTGTTTGTTTGTTTGCTTGATTTTCTGAAGAAAAAAAAAAAACATATACTTGACTAAAATCCTCAGGTTCAGTATTCTCTTCTTCTCTTGAAATGCAGCAAGAAGCTCCTCCACACAGAGAAAAAAAAATGCATGGACTGTCTTGGAGAACTAACCTCAACTTGCACATTACATATCTATAGCTTTCATTTCACTCAGAAACCAATTTGTGTTGGTGCAGTTGATCTTCCACAAACACTGGAGGTAGGTTTCTTCTTAAGTGTCTTCTTTATACATCTACAACGTACATTGATATGATATGATATGATATGATATGATATGATATGATATGGTATGATATGATATGATATATCAGAGCTGCTCTGTTAATACTGCCTTATTGTCAGTGGGAGAGAAGCAGGTAACAGGAAAAGATGATTCTTCTGATCTGTCCTTAAAATCTATTGAAGGACGAGATGACTCACACTTCAGTAATTTGTATTACTCTCCACTGACAAGAAGAGGAGACAAGTGGTCCAGATGCCAGTAAGTCCCAGCCAAGCAAATAACACCAGTATATAAGGCTAGAACCAACACTATTCTTCTAATAAGGACAAACAGCCTAACTCCTACAGAAAAGCCAGATTTTCTATCTTGCTCTGCCTCTTTCTTTCCATCTTATTTTTCAAACAAAAATATAATTTTTGTTTCTGATGGCTGTGGAAGGAAGCTGAAAAAAATTCACTGGGAGAACGTGCTCTACCAAAATTGAAAGAAACTCATTCAGAAATCTCAGGCTGTCAGGCTCTCTCACAGCACAGGCTTAGAAGAACAGCTTGCCTAAGTCCTCTGCCCTCCTCAGTCAACAACCAGCTCAGCTACAAGGTTAAATCCAGCTTCACAAAGCAACCCTCAGGGTCACTGCAGGCTCAGTATCATGTAATGATGAAGGAAGGGACATGAAAGGAGTAGGAGGAGGCTGCAGAGTGAAATGTGCACATTCCAAAAGGAAACTGAAACAAAACTGGTAGGGATGGGCAATTTGGCAGAATGACAGTGTGGTCACTGAACCAAAACATAACAGAGCATTCCTGGAAAGCTGTGGAGAAAAGGAACTAATTGCCCTGTCTGTTTCCAGTTAAAGAAAAAGATCCTTGGGTAAAATAGGAGTATAGCAACAATGTGGTAAGGCCACCACCTTTCCCTGGGCTGAGAAGAGTAACCAGAGCTACAGCCTTTCACCAAAGATGTCAAAGTTCCCCTTAGATTCACATAGCTCTTATATCTCCATAAACAGCCTTTCCATTTGGTTTATTCTTGTGGGGTGTACTTCCTAGAGGTTCCAGTCCTTCCGGTCAAATGGTAATTTCTCACTATGAGCAGGGAAGGACCATGAGTGCTGAAACAGATTTCTTCTCCCACTTTAACAAATATTTTATTTTGTCTGTGTGGCATGAACAGCAGGATGGCCAGGCAGCAGGCCATGGTGGGGAAACACCAGCCCCAGAACCAGCAGTGATCTCTTCCCTGTCTCTTCCCTATAGTTGCATATCAGTCAATCGAGGTGGATTTTGCACAAACTACTCTTGCAAACTAGGATAGCTGTGTCCATATCTCTGTCAGCCAGGAGTATTTATAGAAGTAGCACAGAGAGATTTGGTGAAAAGCACTTAAACATCTACAGCTGTATTTCTAAAGATGATGGTAAACTTTCAGAAAATTCCAGGCCATTCTAGAAAAACAGCAGGATGATTCTCAAGAATTTCTTCTGGATCTTCTTAAGAAAGAGAAATGAAGTTTCTTTTCAAATACTGTAGTCACTGAAAAAAATGATGTTCACCTCTGAACAACTACAAGAAAAATCTGTTATTCCTGTTTCTCAAAAACTAGCACATGGGCACCAAAATAATGATGCAAATATCTCCAAAGGAAATTAGCCTTTCTGACCTGAGCGGCTAATCAACACATTGAGGCTGAGGTTGATATTGCTGCAGCAGAGCCAAAGAAGCTGTTGGCCTCAGCTCACTTCCAGCTGTCTGTCACCATCACTTTGCTTGAGGTTAGAGCCTCATGGAACTACTCGTATAACCATTCAGAAAAGTGTTTCAATAGAAGCCTGAGAAGCTGAAATGCCGTATTTGATCTTCTCTAGGCTGAAGTGCTGCAGCTGGGTTCTGAGGTGATTGTTGGAACAGTCACATCAGCAGGACTAGGAGTCCAGATGTCTGCTGTCTCTGAGGACTGTTTCTATATGGGCAATAGAGAGAGCCCCTTCTCCCCTCATGCTGTTGGATTCAGACAGCTCCAAGCCTCTTCCCTAGCAACGCTCCCCTGTCTCTAGTGTTTTCTCAGATCATATTATAATCTTTCCCTGACTTGCTGCTTACCTTGGCTGTCAGCTTCTCTGGTGCTGTAACCATCTCTTTACAGCCCCCTGCCTGACAACTTGTCCCACAATATCTACCCTCCAGCAGAACCTTCCTCCCACGTAGTTCAAATCCCTGCAGCTGACATGTGTTTTGAGTCATAGTTCCTAGTGTTTCAGTTGTCTGTGTTGTAAAGGAGCTTAACTCCTTTATTGAAGGGTAGCAAAGTGCGTAAGTTCTTCAAAGAAACAGCAAATCTTTCTTCTGCATTGAAACTAGGCACAGAGAGTTACCATGAGGTAGAAATTCAAGTGACTCTTGAGTTCAGGAGTTACAACAGGATGAGTTTTGGGAAGGGATATAACATAACACATTAGAGGGAAGGGATGCTATCCTGGACAGGCTTGAGAATTAGGCCCATGTGAACCTCATGAAGTTCAACAAGGCTAAGTCCAAGGTCCTGCATCTGGGTTGCAGCAGTCCTAAAAATGAATACAGGCCAGACAGTGAGTGGACTGATAGCAGCTCTGCAGAAAAAGGCTTCAGGGTACCAATGGAAAAAAAAAAAAAAGTGAATATGAGCCACTGATGTGTGACTGTAGCCCAGAAAACCAACTAAATCCTGGTCTCCTTCAAAAGAACTAGCAGGTTGAGGGAGGTGATTTGTACTTCTGCTCTGCTCTCATGAGACCATGAACCTGAGGTTCTGTATCCAGATCTAGAGCCCACAGCATTAAAAAGACATGGGTCTTTTAAGACATGTCCAGAGAAGGGCCGCAGAGATTATCAGAGGTCCGGAACACCTCCGACCAAATGAGAGAGCTGGGATTGTTCAGCCTGGATAAGAGAAGGATCTGCAGAGACTTCATAGAGGCCTTTATATACTTAAAGGGAGTCTACACCAAAGATACAGAAGGACTCATTTGCAGGAAGGGTAGCAATAGAACAAGAGGTAATCATTTTAAACTAAAAGAAGATGCAATTTAGATTTGATATTTAGAGAACATTCTTTGCTATGTGAGTGATGTGACACCAGAACAGGTTGCCCAGAGAAACTGTGGATGCCCCATCTCTGAAAGTGTATAAGGCCAGGTTGGATAGGCTCTGAGTAACCTAGTTTAGTGGGTGGCAAACTTGCCACAGGGGGCTGGAACTGAATAGTCTACAATGTGCCTTCCAATTCAAACCATTCTATGATTCCGTGATAGAGATTCCAAGAAAGATGCACGGGACATTTCTGTCCTTAAGAAATCTTTCTCATTCTTCCTTGGTCTCATCACGCAGGCACTGAAGTCCAGGATGAAGAAAAACTAGGGAAGTCTATTTTTATTCTCTGGTCTGAACTGCCCCTTCCTTGTGTCTGAAGAAAAGATCTGTGGCTGAAAGGCATTCTCTTCCATACCTGCTGTCATTCATATGCCTGAGCCCATAGGTTTGCAATCAGCCTGAACAAGGTTCCCCACAACTCCCAGAACTATAGTATTCATTTTTAATGTAAGCCTCTGACTGCTGATATAACTTTTAAATGAGATACACATTACAATAAGGACTGACTGCGTGAGTTACATATCCACACGTATGTGTATGGTGTTAAATGTCCCCCAAATACTTTCCAACACTGGTATTTGCTGAGTTGCTTTCTGAATCTCTTTAACTAAGAAAAGCCATACAAAACCCGTAATGAACATACACACTTGTGAATGAGACAGAAATAATTAGTAACTCTTTTCCTCTATTTTTTTTAATATATATTTGAATCTCTCAGTCCTCTTTTGGTGGTGCAAGAGGCTCCATTTTACATCAGTAGGGCCACAGCCAGAGAGCACTTGCCCTGCCATGACTGAATCTTCCACCATGAGATTTCTTGCTCAGTTTCTCAAGTTCATGTAAAAACTGATTTGTTTCCTCAGAACTGAATGAATTTTCTCAGGCTTCTGCAATGCAGTCATCATTATACTTTGTCTCTATTTGCTGAATGCAACCCTAAAAGGCTGTTCTCCTGTAGATCCCATTTGTTTTCATAAAGCCTATTTTATTGAAAGATTTCCTTGTATTAACAGCATTTTCTCCCTGATATCTTTTTCATTCTGATCTGAAATATTAATACCTATCTCCCTGTTTTTTAATCTTGCAAACCATATCAACTGAACATCCTCATGCTTTCCTCAAGGATTTTTGTAACTATTTGCCTTTGATCTTTTTGTGATTGTTATACAATCAGGGTCAGTCAAACTTCAAACAACGTACAGTGGTTCAATGGTTTGAAAGAGATCTCATTTAGAACCATATTTTTAAATACATGTATTGCATTTCAGTGAACTTCACTGAATTTTATTTCTGGTTTTCTTTATTTTTGTTTTTATTCCATTAATCAACTCATGAAAAATTTTACTGAGCGCTGTTCAGTACCTGAACTTGTTATCAGTCAGGTGTAAAAATGCAAAATCAATGTAATAGCTCTTTTTTTCTAACCTTCTCTCTTAGAAGTATAAAGAGGACGAAAACAGTCAAAAACATAACAAATGGCATAGAACTTGGGAAGAGAGAATCAGTGTATATTCCTTTTGTTGCCCTAAAGCCTTTCTTCTTTCAAATTCTTTCATCTGAAAGAATGGTTTTTCGTTTGTGTTGTCTGTAATCTACAGGAAATGTGCGGCCACATGCAACTAACATTAAGGCTGCAAATGTTTCTTGTAGAGAAACACTGTTCCTGCTGGAGATAAGAGAATGATGTTGGTCTTCAGTTGAAGAGGTCCTTTAGTGAAAGGACAGCTCAGCCTAGGATATACTGATGGGACACTGCAGGTGTCTCCATTACTGGACTCAGCTCTAGCAGCTAGTTTCTCGGAGGCAGTCTTCAGATATGCAGTCATGCCTCATGAAGTCTGGCAACAAGACACTCAGTCCATCAGTATGGATGCGGGATGGAGGAGTCTCCTGATGGACCTATACCACAGATGATTTTGCTGGTATTAATGTTTCTAGTGCTCCTTAGTCATAAGAAATAGACTTAGTAGGGATCAGACAACTGTTCTCAGGTCCTACAGAGTATTTGGCCACTGGTCCAGCATACCATTTGTTTCTTTCCTGCTAAGTAAAATTCTCCTCCACGTCTTCTACCCACCCTCAGTTTGGAATGTTATCACCACCACAACCTTCATATGTATACATGCCTTCTTTTCCTTCCAGTACTCCCTATTCTTCAGCCAAATGTTTCTGACATGGATTTTCTCTGGCATCAACCTGACAGCAAGAAATCTAAAACCATAATTACTTTAGATTAACTTCACTTACAACCTCTAAGTCAGATAGATAGAATCATTGAATCATTTGAGTTAGAAGGAACCCTTAAAGAGCAGCCAGTCCAACGCCCCTGCAATGAACAGGGACACCTGCAGCTACATGAGGTGCTCAGAACCTTGTCCAGCCTGACCTTGAATGTCACTAGGGATGAGGCATTCACTGCCTTGCTGGGTAACCTGCTCCAGTGCATCACCACCTTTATTGTAAAAAAATTCTTCCTTTCATCCAATCTAAATCTCCCCTCTTTCAGTTTGAAAACATTTCCGCTTGTCCTATCACCGCAGACCCTGTGAAAGAGTCTGTCCCCTTCCTTCTTTTAGCCCACTTTAGATTCTGGAAGGCCCCTCTCATGTCTCCCTGGAGCCTTCTCTTCTCCAG
>PPHD01016055.1:1170-15756 GCA_002909625.1 Bambusicola thoracicus
TTGAGGTGGTCCTGGAGGCAAAGAGCACAAGTGAAGGAGAAATTTCCCCTCACCAAACTCAGCTGGAGGATGACTGAAGGCACCTGGGGGTGAGCCGGGTTCTGTACGACTCAGTAGCTCTGCAGAAGTACTGAGAGGAATGAGGCTGGAGGAGGAAAGAAATGGTACAATAAGTGAAGTTCTTGCCATAGAAGAGAGGTGATTTTGTGGCAGAACACAATACCATACCAACCAAGTCCTTGAGGAACAGCACATCGGTGAGAGCACACCGAGATGACAACATCTCCATCTCCAGGCTTGGGATGACATCTCAGGATGCTCCCCAGGACAGCTCAACAAAGAGCTGGACTTGGATTCAGCCCTCAGCTGAATTTCCATCAGATCCATGCCAGCTCTGAGTGATGGCAAGGGATGGTGCTAGTTTTGCTTGTGGGGGTGATTTCAGCTCTGAGAGTACAAATCCCATTAGGGATGGGCAGCAATCTCCCATTCCTTTCCCACAGCCAGCAAACACCCATCACAGAAGGGGAGGCCGGCTCTGCTGGGAAGAGAACAATGCTGGTACCCTGCTCCCAAGTGGGACCTTGCTTCCAAAGCCCTGCAGCTCTGGGGTTGTGGACCCGGAGAGCAGAAAAATCTTTGTTTTTTCCTTTATTATTTTTTCATGGCCTCATGTGCTTTGATGGCAGCAGACTGAGGCTCAGCTGTAGCATCCAAACGCCTCCTGGTTTTTAATTTACGTAGCCACCGTACCCTCTCCTAAAGGTAAAACCCCCAAACCTTTAGCTCTATTTTACATAAAAGCATCTGAGGATTAGAAGAATTACGTGATTTGCTGGAGGCCAAACTGAGAGTCTGTGGTAGGGGTGAAATTTGACTGTGGCTCCCAAATTAGCATCCCAACCATTGCTGTTCTGTAGTGTTTTCTCTCTGCTTTGCATACTTCAGTCTGAGACATGCTGGACAAGCTGCCTTGGGATGAGGAGTCATTTTTAGCCGCGTTTCTTGCAGAAATGAAGCTCTCCCCATCACATTGTCTATCTGCCTGTCTATCAGCTGCCCACGGCACGGTGTGAATCCACCAGCCAGCTCCAACCATGCTGCAGTGAATGCGGATCTTCCCACACCGCCACTGGGATGCACTCGCCTATAAGTGGGAAGTGGAAGGGAAAGCAGAGGATGCTCCACTGGGGAGCGAGGGGCTGAGCTCCAGGCATGATGCTCAGGGCTGGGAAGAGAGCTGGGACATCCTGGGGTGCAGTGAGGGTGGTCATGAATAGGACAGGGAATGCTTGTCCCACACTCACAAAGCAACTTCTTTTCCCTAACCCCAAAGGGTGGCTCCTGGGGGAAGAAGGCAATTGCCATGCTGCAACGAGTTCACCTTAAATGGTCTAAAACCCAAAGCTCTGTATGCAAATGAATTCTGATGAGATGAGCAAGATGAAGCGCTGCCAACTCTGGCTCAGCTCATTGGCCACCCAACACTGACAGCGGTCCATGCTCCTTGGCAATGCATTCAGCCCCACAAACATTTCTGCCTCCCCCGTCCCCATACTACAACCTCGCCAGGTGCAAAGCTTTCAAGCAGAGCCTTTACCTGGTTTAGACGGCCCTGGTTTCTTCCACGTGGGCAAGGGGACAGGGCCTGTTTCTTCACTTCTAGGGTTGGCCTTTTACAACAACGCCTAGTGCCCATCGCCTTGCAAAGAGGAATTATGAGCACTTTCCTCCCCGCTGCTCCTAAACAGCATTTTCCACCATGTGGCTATCGCTGATAAGGCTGGCTCTTGGGCTCCACATATGCAAAGAGCCTGATATTCGGTTAACTCCTTCCCACTGGCCCACAGAGCCCTACTCATGACCCAACTTTCACTGCGTAATGTCTCAGAGAGGTCGCCTCGTTTCGCCCTTTGGGATTCCAGCCCTTATAACGCCCTTTCCAGTCCAACTGCAAACAAAGTGCTCTTTTGAGCGGGGCACTCCTGAAATCTGATGCCCTTATTTGTATTGAACTGCTGGTGGCAGGGTGGAAAACAACAAAGTGACATTTCTATTGCTGGTCACCAAGAAAGTGGGCTAGGACAAGGGTATTTCTCTCTTCCTCCAGTGTTCTGAGGCCTCATATCTGAAAAAAAACAACTGTCGCTGGCAACCACCATTGCTAGCAATCAGGGTACAGCAAGAAAATGAGATGAACAAACCCCTGATAGAATGCTCAGGGACCAGCGCTAGCAGGACCCACCCAGAAACAATGCCTCGTGCACCGGGAAAACAAACAGATGCCGCTTAACTCTGCTGTGAAGTAACGTAAAATTCTGCCAGATAAGGATTGTTTGCTCTCACTGAGGGCAGCCCAACTCCCTGGGCTGTTTGCTGAAATGCATTTGTTTTGTTTTGTTTTGGCTCGGTTTAGTATTCTTTTCCTATTGACGATGTTAAAGACAGCAGCGGGGTTTCATAAAACAGTCACAGATCATAGAATCATACGATCATTAAGCCTGGAAAGACCACTAAGATCATCTTGTCCAACCATCACCCCGTCAGTCAAACCGTCATCACCCCATGAATCCAACCACCAACCCAACAGTTCAACCATCAACTCACCATGAGCGGCAAAGCACTGCGAGTCCTGATGTCACTGGGTGCCCTTATTCTATTATATTTCTGAGTATGACAGCCAGCCCCATAGGCAGAAAACCCACGTGTGTGCTCAGGCTGCTCTGCCACCACGTCATCTTCTCACTGGCCTTTGTCCCATCCACCCCCTCCTGCCTGAGCTCCCAATGCCACCTGCAGGGTGACGGCAGCTCCTTCCCCCGAGGGCCTGTGGAGATTTTTGAGTTAAAGCACTCTGGAGCGAACATATCCACTAGGGTCGTATCAATTTCCCTGGCCCCTGTGAGTGATACAGCATGTCCAGATGGGGAATTGGAAAGAAAACAGCCTCAAAACCAATTTCATTGTAATCGGCGCCAGCTGCGTGTGTTGATAAGGCCCTGATAACACTGCAGAGAGGAGATATCGATGTCAGACAGCCAGCCTCACAGCTCTGGCTCTGGCTGGAGGCAGGTACCAGTGAGTGCCCCCAAATCATCCCCTACAGTAGTGGCCAGGAAGCCTGGGGCTGGGAACTGGTGGGAGCAGAGCCTTGCAAAGAGGCTTCAGCAGTTAAGCGTGCCCCAGAGTGCAAGGCAGCAAAAAGGGGACGGAGCCTCCTGTGTCCCAAAGGGTGCTGGAGCAGAAGAGGGGCTGATGTTGTCTCCAGATAGAACTTTAGCTCCCAGCCGTTCCTATTTGTCTTTGCTCCTTGCATGTTGTGAATAGACATTAGCTCGAGCTCAATGGGCTCCACGCAGGTCTTGGAGCCAGATGATTCAAGCTGGGATTTGTTCCACATCTCGGGTTTCGCGTGTTTTCTTTAGCTGCATTTTAATTGTGGGGTTTTCCTTTTCGTTCGGTGAGCCGTGCAACACGGGCGCCGCTGTAAATATCCCAAATAAACGTTATGCTCTGCTCATGTCAAGGCAGGGAGGGAGCGCCCTACAACAGGACAGGTTGAGTTTTTATCACAGCTCTTTGCCTGGAAGGCCATTGGGAATGCGTCTGCACAAAATGCCTGGTGATGGGCTGGAAAACCGGGCATAATATCAGCAGGGAGAGGAGTGTAACTGGTTAAACAAAGCCAGGCTAGGGTTTAGCTCACCTTCACTTCCCCCTTGAAGCCACAAACCTACGAATGGCAGCGCAGCTCAATGGATGGGGAGAGAAAATTATTGCTTCCCGTTATTGCTCAATGGTCAGACCCAATGGGCTGCGTTGCCCACGGGCTGCTCCATGCATCCTGAGCCACCTGCCAAAAGTGAGGTGCTCTGGTCCAACACGGACCCACCAAACTTCATGCGACTGATCCCCATTTCCTGCTGCTGAGGTCCTACGTGGATCCACCAAACCGATCCCCATTTCCTGCTGCTTCCAAGCATCGGACAGCTTTGTGCTGTGGTGCCTGAGGGACAGGAGGGGGGCTGGTGGGACCTCGGATGGGGGATGTGGGAGAACTCCCCCCAGAGCAGTACTGTAGGACCTCTAGGAGGTCTGGTGCACGGCTGCAGGCGCACATTTGAGCACTGTCCCCACGCCAATTTAAATGAATAAGTGGCTCTGAACGCTTCGCCTGGCATCTCATCCAGCCACTCAAGCATCACATACCTCTGGGATTCTTCGGGTCTTAATTTGCAGAACTATTTCCTTTCTGAGTGCTCTTTTATTTCCCCCTTTTTTTTTTTTTTTCTCATTTAAACCTGTTTTTCCCGTGGCGAGCGATCCTTGTGGGTGAAGGGAGGCGGTGGGGCTCCGGTTAGAAAAGGGTTTTGGTGGCTGCTGCTTCGGTGGGGACGAGCGTGGGTCTGAAATACCACGGATGCCTCAAGGACGGAACAAGCTGGGGCCTGATGGTGAGGCCTCACACGTCAGCGTGAGCGGGGAGGCAATGTGCAGCCCCCCCTGTGCTACCCACGCTGCTTTTTGGGTTGCTTTAGGCGTTGGGGGCAGCGGGGAGACGCCTGGAGAGGCCCCCGAGGCACCTCCAGGGCTGCAAATGGAAGGGATGGAACACAAACGGAAAGGAGCCGGTGTTGTTTTCTCTTTATTTTAAGCCAGAGACGAGAATATTAAGGGATCTGATTCATGGTGTTTGAACACCTGGGAGTGATACACAGCGCAGCCTGCTCACAGGCACGAGATCTTCGCTGGGTGTAATCTAAAACAAATGTCATCCCAGCCAATCTGTAATCAAGGCCTCACGAATCAGTGAGTAAGTATCGGAGCTTAACAGAATTGCTGAGACCTGCAGTGGTGGTGGTGGTGTGGATTTATGGCTGCCTCCTTCCTTCATTCACCTACCCCTCAGACCTTTCCCTCTGGTCCCCAGCTGTCTGCTGGAGGTGTCCCTCATGGGTCTGCACTGGGTGCTCTTTAATATCTTCATCAGTGACAGCAGGATCGAGTGCACCCTCAGCAGTGTGCGGATGACACCAAGCGGGCTGAGGTCCTCAGTCAAGACGTCAGAGCCTGGATAGATACTTCATTCCCTGGCACTTTCTTAGGCCCCGCACCCTAAATAACACTCAGTCATTTATCATGGCGGGTTGGCTCTCCAGCAACTTCTATTCAGAGATGCTGAAATAGTTATTCTCTCTGCTGAAATATCCCATCGAAGCTGCCACGCGTGCACCAGCCACCTCAGAGCACAGATTGTCACAACATACCCCTCCTCTCATCCCTTGATGTGCGCCGGTGGGGCCGCACCGTTCGCCTTCCTTAGCAGACATGGAACTGGGCAACGCTTCCTTCTGCAGGAACTGCAGCCCCACGTGCTGCATGGGTAGAGAAGTGGCTCTAATTAGAGGAAAGCACTCTGCTCCTCCTGCTTGGAGAGCTGCAGGTCCCCAGCCTCCTTACAGCTCGGTGTAGGGCCATTAGCACGACAGCACATCTCCCAGCACTGCGCACTTGCTCGCGCGCTTGGCCGCCTGCCCACCAGATGCCAAGGGGAGGTGCCAAGCACAGCAATTAGCGGGCGATGTCAGCAACCGGCTGCAGGTTGGGCTCCGTAGGGGTGACAATGAGGGTCCCTTGATGCCTTGATGCCTGCCGATGTCCCCCAGCGAAGGGCACCAGCAGTAACATCTGAGCAACGCTGCTGAACATTGCACCGCGCTTTGCTCTGCTCATCGCCGACTGGAGCTGCAGGCAGGCAGCTGCCTCACCCAGGTCCCAGCAGGGAGCCTGCTGCCGTCCTCGTTTGCAACACGGGTGCAGCCGAAAGCTGCTCTATTAGTCCTTAATTACATCCTCGCTATCCCAAATCCTTAAATTCACCACTAAAGGCAGATCGAAATAAAAATGTCACACTTTTGCAGCTCGGATATTTGCAGCCATGAATAATACACTCGCACACTCATTTACTAATGGATACACTTCTCTTCTAATTTCTTTTCCCCTCCAGACATTTGCAGAAGCTCTTTTCATTCCCATCACACCTTTAGCTAGCAGTAAGACGTTCTCTGTTTTGTTGCTCTTATCTCTTCCCTGAAAGCTTTTATTGACTGCCCGGTGTTTTTTTTTCTCCTCACCTTTTCCATTTCCCATGCAGCTTTCTTTTTTTTTTTTTTTTTTCCTGATGTTGTTTCAAAGCTTCAGATCTCCAAGCAGCCCCTCGTGTAGCTGTTTTGGAGATCTCACTCTGCAGCAGCTAAGAGCTAGCACCAGGAGCCATGAGGGAGTGCAGATCTGGCACTAGAATTTCAGGCGATTGAGGGGTTCTCAGTAGATCACAGAATTACTGTGGTCTGAGAAGACCTTCGAGATCATAGATTCTTAGAATGCTTTAGGTTGGAAGGGACCTCAGAGCTCATCCATTTCCAACTCCCTGCCACGGACAGGGTTGATCACCTAGTCCAACAGCCAGCCCATCCCCACTGACCATGTCCCTCAGTGACACATCCACACGGCTCTGGAACACCTCCAGGGACGGTGACTCCATCACTTCCATGGGCAGTCTGTTCCAACACCCGAGCACTGATAGATTTGCCCGTTTTCTGCCATTTCTCTGAGCACAGAAGAGGATTTAGGCATTGAAGAGGATAGGAGAAGAGCACCATGGAGAGCCGTTACCTGCTTTGTTTCTGTGGCCAGCTGCTGTTGGCTGAAGTGAGGGACTTTCCAAGCCGCTGATGCATGAAACCACTAACAGCTCGGCTTTGATCCCACTGCTTTGAAAACAGCCCTGCATTGGCCAACACCACCAGCTCCTGCTGTAGCTTCATGCTGTGGGTTGGGAAATGCCCGGCCACCTCTAGGGTCCTGGTGTTGGATGGCTGGGAACCAGCCGCAGCGACAACCCCAGGTGCTTTCAGAGAATCATTATGCTTGGAAAAGACCTCTAAGATCACTCAGTCCAACCTCCATCCCATCCCCACCATGCCCACTGACCATGTCCCTCAGTGCCACATCCACATGGCTCTGGAACACCTCCAGGGACGGTGACCCCACCACCTCCCTTTGCAGCCTGTGCCACTGCAGCACCGCTCTTCCTGAGAAGTTTTCCCTAGTATCCAACCTGAACCTCCCCTGGTACAACTTGAGGCCACTACCTCATGTCTCAGCTTTGATGGCTGTTTGCTGCTCAACAACTGGAAGGTGCTTGGTGACTCCAGACTGTCTTACCCAGCAGGGTGCACTTCCCCTGCAGCATGCTTGGGGCACCCTGGCTCTCACGGCTGAAAGCAAGGCAGCTGATTTGCTCTGCAGAAAGGGGCTGGTGCTGCTCCCCACCACCACGCAGGTTTTGCAAGGCTCAGAAAAGCTCTCTGCTCAGAAGAAACACTGAATTTCTAGGTCATGCTGTTCTTGGGAGACAAGGCAGAAAGCAGGTTAGGAGAGTCAAAACAGGAGAGGAGGATGGGACCAGAAGCCCAAGTCATCTCCTCCACCCCCTGCAAACACCACGTCCAAGCAGCCTCTTGCCACGGCCAAATCCTCGTGTGGGCTCCTGCAGCCAGTGTGGGAAGCAGGGAGTAGAGATGCTGCACCCGCACTGCCTGCCCCGTTGCTCTCCGAGGGCTGCGCAGCCCTTTGCTTTCCACGCTCCGCTGGCAGCTAATCCTGCGTGCCGATCCGTCGTGCTGATTCCTCCCGGGCATCTGCTTTCTCTTCCATTCTGCTCGGCAGCCTGAACTCGGTTGCTCTAATCCCTCCATCTTCAGTCGCGTTCGCAGCTCCGCATAATAAATATTAACAGCTTACACGTACCTTGGGGTTCTTATGCAAGGACTCCAAACAGCTTTACGGTTCGGATGCGCGTGGGGATGGCTTTATGCAGCCACCGATGAGACAGCAGTTGTTTAGCAACCTCCAGCAACAACACACAATGGTTAAGACGGGAAGCAGAGATAAATATCGCATCCACTTGAAACTCCGGGAGGGGATTGGAGTTGGCAGAATATAAGCGTTCGTTTTGAATTTTAGCCAGAATACTCCAAACAGCATTCCTATGCTTACAGAGAGAACTGTAGGATTTAAAATACCTCACCCATCCCCAGCGGTTTATTTACAACTCGCATTAGCAGCGCTGACATTTCAGGATGCCGGAGATGCTCTTCGCTGGAAAGAGTTCCTCCAGCAATGAGCTGCGCTGGGTTCCTCTGACGCCCTTCTTCAGAACGTCTGTGGAAGGAACAAACAGACCCCATTGGCTTGAGCGGGGTTTTTTCCACTGTCGTTGCAAAGCTCCCTGAGGACAACATTAAATCCTGACATCTGCTTCCGAGCCGCTTTCCCTCATACACACTATTTCTTTGAGCCGGACTCCTAAGCCATGGTACATCGCATGCACAGCAAACCTGTTTTCCTCTTCTTCTTCCAGTGGCCGTACAGCTCTGCATGCTCCTACTCACTTCATTTCTTTGTACTTAGCAAACCAGGAGTCGTGTCAAAGAAGTTTGTTCTGTGTGATCTGCTTTATATAAGGGCGTTTGGCAATTCACAACTTGGTCTGGAGCATCCGCGTGCTGGAGTAATTCCCATTGGGAGCGTTCTCGGTATAAGTTAGCAAATACCATAGATGGATGGGATAGGGGAATAAGCAAGAAAGACTTGTTTATACAGCTCTCGAAATCCGTGCCAGGTTGGGGAACACAAAATAGGATAAAATATCTTCAACTCCATTTTAGTCTGCATCAGGATGGCACCATCCTTTTCAGGTTGGAAAATAGGATAAACTTCTTTTCAGGAAGAACTGCTGCCCCCCAGGAAGGTGGTGGAGTCACCATCCCTGGAGGTGTTCCAGAGCCATGTGGATGTGGCACTGAGGACACGGTCAATGGGCATGGTGGGGAGGGGCTGCTGGCTGGACTGGGCGATCTCAGTGGCAGAGGAACAAGAGCATCTGCAGGCAGTCCAGCAGCCCTGCTCAGTTCCCAGGAAAGCCCGCAGGGCATGGGTAGGGCCTGGGAAGGTGATGGCAGAGAGCCAGTCACGGGTGTGCAAGGGATTCCTCCTGTACCTTCCCAGGAAGCAAGCACTTCTCACTGTTCGATCCTGCCACATATTTCTCAGTAAACTCTGATCTTGCCTCAGGGTGCTCTGTGCTATTTGATTTATGGGAAGGGAGAAATCTATCTCCACCTCTTCAAAGCCAGCATGCCACAAGTGCCTTGAACCTGCACACATCAGAGTTCACTGTGTGCCGGCTTCCACTGCAGCAATGCTCTGTTCCTTCCCTTCTTCCCTTACAGTCACACCAAAGGCCTCGCTGCATTGCCTACACCTTTCCCCAGCAAGGCAGGCAGGCAGGCAGGCTGCAGCGGGAAGGCTGCAGCAGGCAGAGAAGAGACACGCTTGCCGCCTGCTGTCAGAAGCCTGAACTGAAGAGGAAAGTTGCTGCGATTCTGACACCTTCGCCAGCCCCTCCAGGCTAATGCTCAACTGCACACCTCCTCTCCTTGCTGCCCACTTCTGCTTTGACACGAGGATGAACGCCAGCACCCGTAACACAGCTGCACTGCAACGTAGCTATAGCTTTAAGTTCATCAACACCCAACTTCCTTCTGGGCATTAACAAAAGCCTGTCAAGAAAAATGCATTATACTTCACCCTCTACAAAATCTGGATTTATGTTTTAGTACCGGTGCCAAAGTTTTGGCAGTAAGCATAGGACAAAGGCTACAGAGGCTGTGAATCTACATGCAGGGGCTGAGGACGCTTCTGTAAGAGAAACCTGCTTGCTGCAAGTTGCAGTGCTGTGGGCTGAAGGTTTTCAGTGGGAAGAGCTGTCACACCCACGTCCTTTTGATTTAAGGAAGAGAGCAAGCCACACAGGTGCCAATGAGTGTAGCTATAAGTTATTTATTCTGCAAAATAGAGGTATCTTCTATGGAGTTGAACACTGGAATCACAGCATTATGAATTGTGGAAACATTGTGACAGCACACACACACGCAGGCACACACGTACACCTACACACGCACACACAGCCTTTGTACAGGCCTCTACTCTTGCATTATCCAGGAGGGAGCCCTCTCTGCAACTTTATTTCTAAAAACCTGCAGTGAGGGTTGCATTCAAGACCCCTTCCCTTGTTCACCGGGCTTCCAAGGGAAAGAGGTCGGTCAGGATTAGACGCGTTGCACAGGCAACATATATGACAAGAGCGCAGCAGTTGCTGCCCAGCCCAGCATTCAGCACATCCCGGATAGGAGTTAACTCTTGGCAGAACACAGAATCGAGCCGGAGCGCTCTTGCTCCCTCCTCAGTCTTTTCTCACACGGCCGAGTGCCGGGTGGGTGGAGGAGGCACATTTCCACGTTAGGACACAGTCAGTGCTCCCTGCTCACCATGGTCCATGTTCCAAAGCCGGTAAAACTCTGCAAAGTCCACATAGGGCTCTACGCGTCCGTCTTCATCAGGCTGGAGCGAGTGGGTAGGGCGGGAGCGGAAGAGACCCCCATCTGAACTTGAGCTGCTACTCTGTGTGTGAGTGTTAGTGGACTGGAGAGTCACAGTGGGGCTTTGGCTGGGGAAAGAGAGAGAGAACAAAAGCAGCTTTATTTTTCCACATCCACAACCTCGCACAAGGCACCAGAACAAGTGCCAGCTTCTTTAAGGATTGAGCTATCAGGTAAAAGAAGTTATAGATCCTTGCTCTGTCACAGCATTAGGTGTGCTGAGAACAGCACGCTATTGATGACTGCCAAAGATACCTGCCTCACCTTTAACTGGACAGCTTTAAGTACAACCAGACTGAGAAAACAATGACCTGAGAAACAAAGGAGAGGTAGCAAAGAAAAGAAAAATAAGAGGGACACACTCTGCTGGCCTCCTCATACCCATACAGTATGAGCTTTACGGTTCTGGCAGCAGAAAAGCTATACTTGCGTGACCTGCAGTACAGCCAAAGCAGCTCTGGTTTGTCAGCCTCATTGTTTCTGGAGCTACCACAACACAATAAGCATAGAGCTTCTTTGCTCTGCAGCATGTACACACTCCACCCTGTGCCAAAGGCTGAACTGAAATCAGAGCCACTAGTAAGATCCTGCACAGCAGATTCACACAGGACCCGGGTCTAACCTTTATCCTTTCTTCTACCCTAATTTCTCTCCTCTGAGCAAGCCAACCTGTACAGCACCTCCTCTTCAGCAGCCTCTGTTCATTATTAAATGAAAGGGCACCCACTCTCCCTCCATGCGCAGCATCCAACATCCAAAGAGCTGCTTTGGACTGCCAGAGCGTCCTCCGGTGACAGCAGCAGATGCTTCTCACAAGGCACATTCCCAGAGCTGGCTTCAGAGCTGCTTGCTTTGCTCATTCCCACTCCTCACATATCGCTTTCCAGCTAACAACTTACGCTGGCTGTCAATACTGCAGTCAGGAGGGCCATGCTGCAGATAAGGCAATGAGTGACAGGTGTGTCTCTGCTTTTCAACCACTTCACACAGCGTGAGCTGCACGGGACTGCGGGTATCAAGAGAGCAGCATATTTACTTAGTGAGGGTGGGGGTGGCTTCATCCAGAGTTGAGCTGCTGTGGGCACCGTTGACCATCTGGCCTTGGGAAGGCATGACAAGAGACAGTGTGACGCTCGTTTTGCTCGTGCTTTGGGAGCTGGAATATGGCACAGAGACTGGGTAGACACGGCCCCCTGAGAAGGAGAAAAACAGAATTATATGTGCAGGTGAAACATGAGTGACAAGGGGTACAGAGCATCAAAGAAAGGTCAAAGATCCCAAGGAAAGAATTTATATTAAGTTCCCTTTCTTAGATGCAGTAGTGCATCATCAAGCTGTTAAGGACTCTAGGTCTCAGAAGCCAATAATCCCTTTAATAACAAAATTCCCTCCACACTGAAGTATCTACTCTCCCAACATGAGGTCAATGCCAGATCAAGGGCTCTTATCTTCCACCCTCTATTCCGTTTCCTTCTCTCTGCAGCATACCTTGTGTTGGTGTTAGCGTGGGCTGACTCATCTCACCCAAGGGATAGCCAAAATTCCTCACAAGCAGGGTCATGTCTTCATGGCGGGGACAGAACTTGGACCGTTCCCCACCACTGGCAAAAGTGTCACAGTGGATCCGTTTCACCCGGTCCACTACAGCTTGGGCCACGGCATCCAGCGATGTCTGCTTGGCAAACTCTGTGGCTATCATGGCTGCAATTTCCTACACAGAGGAGGGAATAAATGGAACAATGTTTAAAGGATTCTGGAGGAAACCTTTTCCAGCCATGTGACCTAAGTTTTACTGCAATTTATCTAGCTACAATTCTTGCCAGTCTCACTTGCTGATATGTGCTTTGCACCTAGAATCATCCCATCCTCTTTAACAGGCTCCTCCTGAAAGGAGGAGAAGGTGCCTGGATGAACTGGCTTGGCAAGCCAGCTCTCACATTATCACTAACTGGAATGGGGTGGCATAGGCATCCAGTTCAGGTAGCACTCACACGACAAATGTGGAGGATGGCCCATATGAGAGCAGCCAACACCCCTGAAATAAGTCAGTGGCTGAGAGAACAACTCCCATGTAAGCACTCACCTGGTTGGCCTGCCCAGGCCCATGAGCTGCCTCCAGAGCTTTGTAAAGCCCTTCAGACATAAGCACCAAGAAGCCAGTCACTCCATCCAGTGAGTGCCCTCCATGGATTTCAGGCTCTGCTATAATAGGCTTAGATTTAGCAGCGCTGGAAAGAGACAGTGTTTTTAACAACCAGTGGTGTCATAGTGAGTGAGAAGGAAGGGTCACAAAGAGAAGGGATTGAAACCACAAAGTTGAATTTTTCTGACCTGAGCAGTTCAATATCAGTATAGCCATATTTGACTTTGTAGTCTCCTATGCGCCGAGTGCTTTCCTGCCCACGGATAGTTCCCACTTGTTTTATCTTCCCTGCATCCAAGCCTGCCAGATTGAAAAACAAAAAGTAAGAGAGTTTGGGAAACTCGAAGGACTTACTGCAGTCACACTGTCAGAAAGGAGAAACAAAATATCCACAGCTAGAAAGAACAGTTACAGTAGGACAAAGCAAGAAGCCAAAGAATCATCCTTCCTCACAGGAAGGAAAGGAAGAGCAGTTTGCTCTGTTTCCAAAGGACACGTTCTCATTATTTGTTAATTGGGAGCGAGAGAGAAGGAGCAAGATGCATTCAGCCCAACATTCACACTCTGAACACAGTGGCTGGCCCTTAGACACAGT
This sequence comes from Bambusicola thoracicus, assembly GCA_002909625.1. Lineage (NCBI taxonomy): Eukaryota > Metazoa > Chordata > Aves > Galliformes > Phasianidae > Bambusicola > Bambusicola thoracicus. The sequence goes on from PPHD01016055.1 coordinate 14,414, forward strand.
CCACGTCTTGGTCTAAAGCCACTGGTGGCAGCTGGCTTGGGAGCACAGGCATTCACTGAAAGGCAGTGGAACATCTGTGCCTGTCAGCTCTGGAACATGTGATGGGAGGAGGAAAGCAAGAAGAGGGAAAACATACGTGAAGGATTCTGCTTTTTCTTCCAATGATTATTGATCCCTGTTCCTAAATTCCGCATGACAATTTAACTAATATGCTAACTTAGGAAATCAACAAGAGGCACTGAATTTATTCAAGTGCTCAGACTGGTGCTTGCTACTCCTAAAACAAGGTCAGCGAGCAAGCAGGTATTTAGTTCAATTAAGTTTAAGTGGATAACTCAAACCTGTCAGGGGCTACGGAGGAATCTTATCCTGAAGAAGGTCTTAATAGGGACCATCTGCGAGGGGCTATTATTTGAGGCAGGACTCAGAGCAGATGAGCCACTCACCTGGTCTGTTCTGGCAATCCCCCCCCTTCCTGGTTAAAGGTAGAGCTAATGGGCAGAAAGTGTTATTTTGAGATTTTTATCTAGGGATGACTGTCCTCGGCACAAGGTGAAGGCAGAGGTCCAACTGAAACTCTCCCTCTGAGTCAAACCAAGCCTCACCACACAGATGGCTCCACACCTACCCCCAGCAATAAGATACAACTCTGCCATCTGCTGCAGACCAAAGCTGACTCATCAACACGGCCTGGCTCATTTGCCAGCTCCTGGCAGGGGGATACAAGCTAACGACAGACAGAAACACAAGGAGGCTTCAAGCACACCAGAGGGCTTCTGTCTAAATCACATTGATGGTCCAGGAGCACTGAACAAGCTGAAATGAGCAGGGTCAAGAGCCAAGCAGGTATAAGACCTCTCTCTCCCTTCCCCCAGGACAGGTGAAACAAATATCATGACAAATACCATCCCTGTGCTTCAACTTGGGCCTACAACCACCTCAGGTGGGTCCCCAGAACAGCCTGTACACACTAGCTTGCTCCACAGGCCCTCCCTTCCATTAGGATTGCCAGTAGGAGAACCACTGCTGCACCAGATGAAGAAGGTCAGCATACCTAGCAGAGTCCTATCCCACTACAGACCACAGCTAAATCAAACCTAGTGTTTTAGGCAGTAGAAAGGCAGTCAGAGGCTCTTTTTCCCTGGATTCCTGCGGTCAGTCCTCTGTTTCAGAGCACACAACACTACTGCAGGAATAAGAAACAAAAACTGGAAGAGAAACATAATAAAACCTAGCAGCAGAAAAGTTATCACAATGACAGCCTCACCAGATAAGAACATTGGTCAGGTGAACCTAATGAAGAATGCCAAATTATATATACAAAGGCACAGAATATAAGTATC
>PPHD01016056.1:0-15755 GCA_002909625.1 Bambusicola thoracicus
CCATCCCTGCAGGCATTCAAGGCCAGGCTAGATGTGGCTCTGGGCAGCCTGGTCCGGTGGTTGGCAACCCTGCACGTAGGAGGGGGGGTTGAAACTCAACGATCATTGTGGTCCTTTTCAACCCAGGCTGTTCTGTGATTCTACAATTCTCCCAGCCCTGAGCACACCATGGCAGAACAGAGGTAAGTGCTTGCCTGCTGACTGTGCAGGCTTTGATGGGTCAAAGAACAAGTTCAGCAGTGTGCACAACAGAACTCTAAGCAAAACTCCATAGCTCCAACTGAGAGCCCTTGGGAAGTACTGAGATGTTACAGACACAACATCCACATGGAGACTCTCATGCCCTAACCTGCAGCATAAGGCTTGACAGCAATAAGCAATAGTTAATAGTGGACTGGAGAAACACTGACATTTTGGATGAAGATCCTAAATACCAGAAAGCATTTTGCTGCTTCTCAGCACAGAATCGTGGATGTTTTAGGCACATAATAGAGGATATGGCAACTGACTCCTGCAACTGCAAGCACTATCCACAGAGCAATACACCAAGGTCTGTGTGCAAACTGGAAGAGCTCAGGGCTCCCATTTCACTGTGCCGCTCTCCTTCTCAGAGCACCCTCCTCTCCCTCTTCAGACCCAGTTGGTGCTTTCGCTGTTCTCCCAGCAGCTGTGCCATTGCGTGGGGCTGCGGGTGCATTATGATTTGCACAAGGCTCTTTAGTCAAATCATTAGGCAATAAGGAAATTACAGAACCGATAGCATGGCCAGGATCAGGCTGCTATGTTTCAAGCTTAAAAAGCGAGGTAAACATTGATGCCAACAGAATGTCTGTAAAAGAGCAGAAGGCCAAGAGCACCGACTTTCAGTGCTCTGCCACCCCAGAGCTGCACAATACTGTCCTGACTCTGCCACGTGAAAGATGGGTTTAATCAGCTGCAGCCTGCCCGAAGAGCAGAGGCACACACAGTGCTGATCCTTTCAGATGACCTTAATTTTTCTTTATGTTAGAGGAATAACCTACTCCGGCTATGTCTGGGTTGCATAAAAGCAAGCAGCATGCGAATGATGACAGGCAAATGTTTCATCATCTGCACCTTAAAGGTGTGAAAGAAATCCTTCACTTGAGCATCTGAAAGACTGCAGGTGAATGAGCAAAGAATCACATGAAGTTCATGAAATAAACTAGCTGTACCACCAAGGGAACGGCTGTCCCCAGCAGGCACATTCTGGTCTTTCTCATCGCAAAGACGGGACAGCAGGATCCATGCTGAACAAACCCTCCTACTGGATGCTTCTCTAATTCCAGGCCTGAGAAGAGTGACAGTGCCAGACTGGCTAAACTTAAGCATAAATAAAAGAAGAAAATCACCACACAGGCATACTAACATTCACAGAGGGGGAAAGTGGAGTGGTTTTAGCTAATTAGTCTTAAATAAACCCTAACTCTGCACTTTTTTCAACCATACACTCAAAAGGAAGGGTATGGGACAAAGCGTCCACGCTGGCACCCGACTGTTGCTAACACCTTGCTCACAGCTCTCAGCAGCCTCTGAGATGTAAAGACCATAGACAAGCAGGGTGCAAAGTCCCAGCTCCCATAGCAGAACATGACAGACAATGCAGGACATTCAAGCGATGTTCGTACACACTTGTACTACCATAAAAGTTTATCTGTTACTGCCATCTCCTGGCAATGAACTAAATCATTACCCCACCACAAAGCAAGACAAGAATGCCAAAGCCACAGTGCAAAGCATGCTCTGAACTGAACAAATGCACACATTGGCCTCAGCCCCTATTCTACCATACCTAGATCATCTTTCAGAAAGCACCAAATAGACCTAGGTCTGCTCTAAGTGGAACTGAAATGCCTTTCAGAGTGAAGAGGGCAGTACCCCTTGCTTTCCAGCAGCAGGCTAATCAGAGAATGGCCTGGGTTGCAAAGGACCACAATGACCATGGAGTTCCAACCCCCTGCTATGTGCAGGGTCACCAACCACCAGACCAGGCTGCCCAGAGCCACATCCAGCCTGGTCTTGAATGCCTGCAGGGATGGGGCATCCACAGCCTCCTTGGGCAACCTGCTCAGTGTGTCACCACCCTCTGGGGGAAAAACTTCTTCCTAATATCCAACCTAAACCACCGCTGTCCCTGTTTAAAACCATTCCCCCTTGTCCTATATGTTAAGCATTTTAGAATCAAGCACAAGCAGCAAACACCACACCCCTTTATTGGAAATCCGTATGTACTATTTGAAATCCTTTGTGTAAGAACTTCAGTGTCACTGAGGCAGTTTTGATAGTTTGATTCCCACTGCTGTTTTGAGACTATCAAAGAGCAGCAGGTTCCCAGCCATGACGGCAGGCAGCAAACACCAATCTTATCTCTTGTGGTGCTAAGCAAATACAGGATTGTCAAAGCCCACGGTTTTGTAATTCCCCATTTAAAAATATGATCAAGAAGTACAATGCGTACATTCATCAGCTTCTCTAGTCCAAGTGCTTTTAGCTTTCTTTTCCTTGTGAAATACTATTTTTCATAATGATAGTTCTCCAGATTAAACGCCATTGTGCAGAACTGATTAAGAAAAATGACAGACAAGAGCAGAAATGCTTTATAATTGTTCAGTCTCCAAACAACTGCATTTGAAATGGCAGTAATATTCCTTTGAAAAACAGTTGCAAAAACCTGGATCCAAATCCACCTCATGCTGCAAGTCCAGAAACGCAATCCAATTAAGCAGACAAATGCAACCTCATTAAATAGAGAAAGATGATGGTTACCAGACAATAAAATCTACTGCAAGGAATTCAAGATGTGGTACGCTTTCTAGCATGCAATAAAGCCAGCCAAGGTGAGGGCAAGGCAGCCCAAAGCTGCCAGCATGCTGAGCTGCAGCCTGAAGGCCCAACAGACACTCCAGAACCTGTGCTGTCCTTGAGGGGGATGATGTGCAGCTACTTGCTGGCTGCCCATGGACACTGTGAAGCTGGCAATGGCTGCTGCGCTGTTAGGAGCCACTGTCCCTGCTCCTCAGGTGATTGCAGCAGCACACAGCACAGCTCTGGCCAGCTCAGGGCCTCCTGCTGCACAAGCAGAGACCACAGCCATCGGGTTGGCACCCACGTCCTGCTCAGAAACCTGTTTTATAAAGAGCATTTCACTCTAATACAAAATTTTAGGGCTGGAACATGGTTCCTCATGAAAGCAAGTAATGTAATTAACTTAAAATACACAGAAAGCCTTCTTTCCTAATAAGACTTGTTTTCTGCAGGCCAGGAACGCTCTCAAGAGGGTTAATACCTGAGCACCCATCAGCAAACAGATGCTTTAGGACCAAGGAGACTTCAGGCCTGGGAGTCTCAAGGCAGGAGAGGCCATTGGCTGCTTCCCATCGCTTGACAGACCCAGAGCTGCTGCAGATCCCTGTGTGCATTGCAACCCTAGTACCAAAAACTCACCAATTTTGCTTTGAGTTAATTGAGGCTTTTCATAAAAGTGAGCTGCAATCAGCTGCAACAGCTTCACAACAGCAAGGATGTCTCTACACGTCCCAGTCTGTGTCAGTACACTTTACACTTCAACACATACAAACTGCTTTTTATGAAGCCCGTGTTTCACTGAGTTTTAAGGACCAACAGCAAATTACGAGGTAGAAACCCTTCATTAGCAGACACATAATTTTTACAATCCTGTATAATGGTTAAAAATAGATTTGTAAAGGTCAGCGACGAGTGCTTTCTGATGCTGTTAGAATACAGCAATCTCAACTTCTATGAGTTCTATGAGTACACGCAGCCTTGAAAGCTGCATGCAAAGCACAAACGTACAACCTCCTTGCTTTGCCACCAAGCCTATTCTTACAATTCTTCCTGCTTGCAAAGACATACAGATTGACCTCACTCCCACCAGAGCCATGTCAAGTGAAAGGTTTATGTGTAGCTACACAGCGGGACCAGCTCGTTACAGTGCAGCTCAGATGGGACTGTGATAATCCCATCAGACAACATGCAGGACTTCACTTTCAGACAACTTAAAGCCCAAAGTGGCTGCAAATGCCTGTTTTACATTAAAAGTCTGTGAATATTTAGTTTGAAAAGCAGTTTCTAAATTAGGGAATAAAACCTTTGAATTTTCCTCAGTAAAATGCATCCAGCATTTATTGGTGCTTACCTAACAGTGAACAACGTTATTCCCAACCCTCACATCTCTTCCAGAGCTTTTGCAGTTTCACAGAAGATGGTGAAAAAAGACAGCTGTGTTCATTATAGGTACCAGATGAAGATTTGGTTGAATTTCAGCAGTAAATCAAAACAATTAAAATCCATGGGCATTTCCAAGCTCAATGTGCAGATATCACTTTGTGCGACAATGGAACCCAAATGTGGGATGTCAGCTCTAGGAGCCTGACCAACACTAGACACAAAGCAGCCACTTGGATCGTGCAATTGCACTGACTTTGATCACTGCAGAGATCCAGGTGGGTTGTGCAGGAGCTGAGGCAGCATCAGCTGTGTGCCAGGCTCCTGGCAGCAGGGAAGAGCCTGAGCACAGCCTGACCTGTAGGGACACAGCCTGCAGACCAAGCATTCTGCTATGGCTTTCAGCAAAGTCCACCAGAAGGATCACTTTTTCCACTGAGGCAAGGGGAAGCCAGACACTGCCAACGCTTTCCATCTTCCCTGAATTCTCACAGGTGTGAAAATGAGGAGGGACAGAAGCAGGCAGAAATGATTTCAGTTTAAAACACAGCTTTTGCTTACTTCAGAGCAGTGGGACCACCTTTTAAAAAGCAATACTGCTCTTCTGTTTAAAGGTGGTGTCATTCTAACATGGCACTGATTTCAATCACGTCAAATTAAGCTCTTAGGTAAATCTACACAGAAACACCACACGTTCAAATCCACTTTCCCTCATGCCTGATGGTAAGGGAAGAATTAACACCTCCTTCCTTCTGCTCTCACAGGAACTGATGTGCCCTACTGCAACTCAAGAAGTAACAAATTCACAACAGCAGTGCAGAGTTCCCATCTAAATGCTGGACACTTGGGATGCAGGCAAAAGGCAACGAGCATCACTATTCTCTGCGGAGACATTTCAGTCAGGTGCCTGCATGCAGGGCAGCCCCCTGTTCAGCAGCCCAGCCAGCAGCACTGCAGCACAGTACCACATGAGAACCTGGCTTCTACTGGGCATTCTGAGAAACTGCGTTTTCCACCATGGGTATCTGCAGAAAAATAACTTTTTCAAATGAATAAAAACATCACAAAGCCCCCAAGGTTTCCTCATGACATGAGGTGGCTGCTGATTCTGTGTTGTAGGTAGTGCCAAACATAAGCAAACCAAAGGAAAATGACTGAAAACAGCAAATCATCCCCAGTGAAGCGTCTCTTTTTACAGTATTACCTTTAAGAAAGGCTGGCATAGGAAATAGGAACAGCTTCCAGGACTCACGTCTTCCAAACAACAAAAGTTGTCAACATGAATATCTATTTGTTACATATATAAATGTGGTAAAAACAACTGTCAGCTATGAAGCTCCCAGAAATGTCTCAGCAATACAAACGTAATACAAAAGAAGTATGCATCTCCATTATATCTGCCTTGACATGTAACATAAAGGCAAACAAAAGTATAATTGAAGCTCATGTTTGCACGTGACAGCTGTGATGGTCTATTTCACCTCATCTTTTTGTTACATCTCAGATATTTCCCTAGAGAAATCAGGAAATCAAGAGCAAAGCAAGCTGAAAGAAACGTCCACTACTGAAAGGAGAGCTCTGCAGTTAGAATGAGGAGTACCTTTCTATGCATGTGCCTTGATAAGCTAAGTCTTCTTTTAAAAGAAATTCCATGACATGGAGATATGAGAGAAAAGGCAATTTCCTCCCTTTCGTGGCCCCTGTTCATATTTTGAAGACTTTTTTCTTTTAATAAAAAGGAAATAGAGCACATGAGATTCTGTATTATTTTGTGTCCTACCCCATATTCCTCATCCACCTAATTCTTCCCTCTGGCTACTATGAATTTCATTTCAACCATGCTTGACAGAGGAGTCAACATCTCATCACTACCTCCAGAAGCTGAACTCCTCCAAATTTGGGGAAAAAATAATTACATACATACATACATATATACATAGATTCTAGTCTATCTATCTAGATCTACTAGTCTATATATCTAGATATCTATCTAGATATATAGATAGATATATTCTATCTATATATACACATATATACACACACACACATATATATATAGCACTATAGAGAACAGAAGCCCGCAGCATCCAAGCTACAACTACCACAATATTAAAAACCAAAACAGCAGCATTCAAAACTCAGATACCAGAGAGCCTACAAGGGTCAAGCTGCTGGAGGAGCCCTCCTCACCTGTCCCTGGTGATTACCAGATTACTGATTTCCAGTCCTTTCCATTTGTATCCCCTCTCACTGCTCACGGTTGTGGTGTTCTTGAGATAACAGCCACAGACCACTCACTGTAGCTGTCAGCCTGTGCTATTTTACTGCCAGTGGCAAACAGAACACATTTGACCACTTCTGTGATGCATACTTCCCACTCTGAGAATGATGTCCACATATTTACCTTTCAGAAGAAATCTTTTTATAAATTAATGGGAAGAAAAACCCACAATTTTCCAAGAAATTAGAAGTGAAAGATTTTGTGTACCTACTTATTAATGCTCCATATTTTTCAAAGAAATGAATAACTTGAGCATAAGAATATACTTCATATTCGAACTGTTGACAAAGTTCTACTCTGATTTGTAACACTGTAAGTTCTGAACAACCGAAGAAAGGAATCAAGGCTGGACAACACCACAGAAATCCCCACTTGTTTCTGCTTTGAATCAGCAAACCAGGATCAGACAATCCAGGTTCATTTATCTGTGCAGGCAGCTTTTCATTCAAGGTTTGGAAAAGGCGCTGTTCTTCGGTTTATACAACTCAAACTGCTCCTCATGGAACAACACTGGCATCCAGTGGCCAATTCAATTAATCACAGAAGCGAATGACTCAGTTGCCCGCCTGCATTTCCTTTGACTAGGAAACATCACATTATTTAAAGCAGACAATCTACATCTGAAGGATGCTCAGAAAAGTCTGCATAGATTCAATGTATCAGAAAAATGCTTTCACAAACATGCTTCTTGTAAAATGAACGTTAATTTACCTGGTAACGCAGTGATGAAGTCCCGTTGTAACATGGGCTTCAAGTAAGAGTTAATATGTCCATGCTGATAGTGACACATTCGTGAAATAAGGTGTTCCACAAATTCTACTTGATCTGATTCAGACCACTGGTCAAAATATTTAATACACAAGTCTTTTTCCTTCTCGTAGTTTCCTTCTGATGGTCTTTTTCTTGAGACAATCACAGATGAAGTTCCATTACTTATCTGTTTTTAGAAACAAAACGTCAGTACTTAAAATGAACAAAATGGCCTTATAAGAACTCTCCAATGAAGAGAATGTGAGAAGAAAAAGACAACATTCAAACTTGTAAACGTTGCTCAAGCTACGAGCAACGCCACAAACACCTCATCTACCATAGATAAGGCCAAGTGAAAGGCCCTTCTTCCAAACCAGAAGTTATTAGTTATGCTGAGACTTGAATTCCCCTAGCTCTTACAATTTTAACAAAGACCTTACCTGTTTTAGAACAAATTTGTCAAACTAAGTGGTTCCTACTGTGCATGCCAGCTTGCTTTGCCGCACATTGCAGTCTGCCTCCACAAATGCTTTACGGAGGCTCTAGCAGTTAAAATAATACACGCTCAGTTATGTACGAAAGCTGGCTACGACTTCTCCAATTAACATAAAAACCATCAAGACCCTCCATGTCACTGTCGCACTGTTTGCCCACAAACAAGGCCCAAGAATGATGTGATGTCAAGCCGCAATGCTTGTTTTGTTTCTGAAAAACAGCTCATGTCAATGTTTGAGACATCCCCATAAAATAAATCCTGGGAGCTTCAGCAACAAATAAGGATGCTTCAGAACACCACCCCAGGACTTGCCACTTATCAGTGAAGAGAATCAAAGGCTCATGCCAGGCTCTTATGAGCTCTTTATGACATCAAAAAGGGCTTCTGAAGCTCTCCTAAATATTCCCAAAATAGTCCAAAGCCAACTGGTTGCAGCTCCTTTCTATGCACAAGTGTTGAATTTTTCCTTTTAAACGAAGGCCACCTGCTCTGAAAGGCTGGACTGCATTCACACGTACCCTCTGAAGCACAACTGTGTCATTTCAAGGTCAGCACAAACCACAGAATTTAAGATCTAACCCTTTCTCAGGTATTGTTCATTGATGTCATCCCTCACTTGAATACTGAGCTTATTTTAGCATGATAGAGTCAACCACATATAAGGATGATTATGCATCTGCAGACACAAGCATGTGGAAGCTTCCCAAGGAAAGCCACAGCCCACCTCTCCCCATGCACACAGACCTACCTGCCATAGGGTATTTTTCTTTGGAGACTCATCTTCATTCTGATCCTCCATCACTGACGTGTTCTAGGAAAAACAAGATTAGGATTTTAATTTTCTCTTTTTCATACTACGGCGATTATTTGCTACACAAGCATGATGAAGAAGCAAATTAATTGAACAGGTAAAACTAATTTTCCCAGTGAATGGAATTATCAGAGATTTCTGGCCACAGAACCCGTGTCTGGTAAGTAAATTCCCCTTTTAACTGACACGTTTATCAAACCCACTTACTGTAAAGACAACTCCCCAGCCCCTCTTCAATTTCTTTGAAGGGTTTTCATGCAGCCTTTCAACACTCTTCTCAGTGGGAAATGAATTCACTTGCATCCCACTCAGGCCAAAGTAATTAAACCTGTCAAAGCAATCAACGAGCACTTTCTGCCAAAGCAAAATTGCACGCATTCAGTTGAAAATAAATAAAAAAAACAATGATATTCTGCTTACATGCAACAGAGTATTAACTCGTCTTTGCAGACCCAGCTCAGCACGAGAGGAGGGATCACTCTGCAGAGTGTTCCTGCAGCTTGCAGTCAGTTTGTGCCCACGGCCCCTTGGCAGTCAGCAGCTTCCTTCACCCCCCATTTAATTTCAAGGCTCACCCTCCGTCACCACTGCTCCTCCCTGCTCCTCATCCTCCCTTTTGCTCACGAACAACAGATGGAAGAATTTCTAGCAACATTCAGCCATAAATACTTCTTTTTAGAGGTCACTCCACTTTGTAAGAATCTTTCCTTCTTTTAATTACCTGCTCACTTCTGCTGTCAGCACCCCAGCTGCCATTTCTTTCTGTCTGCTCACTGGCACTCCACCCTTGAGCTTCCCACCAGCCTGCCCTCCCCACTGCAAGCTGAATAACTGCCAGATGGCCATCAGGAAAACCCAACATTGCCTGTATTTTCTTTTTATCCTTCTTCCCCTCTCTCAGCGGAAAGAGGAACAATGCACTCCAGTCAAACACATGATGAAATAAGTCACACATCTCCTTTACTCTTGCCATTGCTGATTATGGATTAACTCCTTAACAACTGCAATCCCAAATCAAAACATTGCTCCGCATCAATAAATGTTTGTCACTTTGTCTCTCTCTCCCTCTCTTATTAGGAGTGAACCACACCAAAATCAGCAAACTCAAAGCCAAAATTTAACAGCATTATCCCTACAGGCAAGTCCTGCTCTGCCACTTGACTCCAGGGCTGGTTCTGAGGCGTACCCCGTACCCTCTTCTGCCTTGCTGTTACATATGAAAATCACACCTCACGCAGAGGGAAGATGTCATTATGAAAAGTGTCTGCTGGGTGATAGAACACTCCAGTCTGTCTGGTTATGGCACACACAGCAACACCAAATACAAGTCCAGGAGATGTGAGCAGGGAAACCAGGACTGGATAAAGGAGGTGAAGGTACTTCTGCTACTCCCTGGATAGGTTATGTTCCAGTGCTTCTGGACACATATGAACAGTAACACTGGAGTAGTAAGCCCCGCTTCCCAGCTGAGGTGTCTGGAGAAGCATGCCCCAAGCCCTAGCAGCTCAGCAGCAGCACAGCTGTGCCCATGAGCCTCTGTGCTGCACAGCCCACTGCAGCCCTCCTGGCCCCCAGCAGGTCCATGCCAGCTAGCCTGGTCCAAAAGGCAGGCATGGCTCCAGGGAATTATGCTGGGCACGTTTCTCAGCTTAAAACCAAAAATATTTAAACACTACTTAAAAATTCCCATACATTGTTGACAGTGCTTTCAGTTAGAATGCACCTAAATGAGTAAGGAACATCACAATTTCTCTTGCTGTTTAAGATTAAAATCACGCACTGATTCTATGAGCTGCCATTACATAGGAGCCAAGAAGAGGAACTCAGAGGGAGCGTCAAACCTTGAAGTTTCCCACTGCCATGCCTGGCTCGGGTACAGCAGAAATCCCACGTTCTATCAGTTCAGCCCAACCTCACTTTCCTTCCGTAGGTCACAGAGCGTCTGCCACTGCTTTCTTCTGCTGGGAAAATTCTCAGAGGTCACCGTTACCTTTTTCTAGGATGTAGGCTAAGAATAAAGCTCTCAATGCAATGTCTTTCATTCCAGGAACACACAACAGAGCTACAGCAGAGCAGCACTCTAAGACAAAGTGTGCAAGAAAAACTTGACCAAGATGTTCAGACTTCCACACTGTGCTGCCTACAAAGCAAGCTCTTATCACAGAAACTCTGCTCAGGCTCTGACACTGCTCGGGTCAAGGGTAGCAGGCTTTCAGGGGCGTGCTGTGTCCCTGGTTTGTACACTGCTGTACTGGAGCAATAGGAACGCTGCATTTCTTCCACCCCTCTCCACTTGTCCCTCATCCTGCAGGGGGTCAGCACGGCTCTGCCCAAGGACAGCTTCTTGGTTCCACAGCAACTACCTGGGACACACAGCAGTGCTGCTGACAGGCATGTCCACGTCCTCTCAACGTCTGGGCCACGGAGATGAAGGCAGACTGCATAGATCCACTTTTAGCTGGAAATCTAACTCTGCCTATGAGACTGTATTTAACACACAGCTATGTTAATCTGATGGTATCAACTACAATGTTTACTGTGTCTTCTTGTGCCCTTAACTTGCTTTAAATTGCTCCCTATTATATCTTCTCTTCCTAATCAACTCTTTCTACTTCTGCCCTGTACAATATTTCATTTTTTCTGGTTATTCCCCAGATCACGTATGTCCCAACGCATATGGGATTTACACACCATACCCAGACTAACACATCACCAAGACTTAACTGCGGAACACAAGATGCCCAGGTGGATCCTGTCCTGGTGTCTGGAAGAAGCAATCGGACAAGTCTAATTTGTCCTACACATCCACAGTACTCATCAGAAGAATTCCAGAACTCCTAACAGCTGGTGTCACCGGTCCTCTCATGGGAAGGTCTCCAACTATTAGGCAAGAAGGCAGATAGGCAGATAGGCACAAGTTGGACACTCCTCCTTACCATGCCATTCATTCTCTGTTCTCCATCTGCATCTTGCTGCCTACCCCACCCAGCCTCGACACACAGCTACCCGCTGCCCTCCTGCACAGCTTCCCAGTAGCTCCCAAGCACCAATAACATCATCCACACCCTGTTTCCCCATGCCACAAGCACGGGTGCAAGCAGTGAGCTCCTTCCTGCTCAGCTGTGCAGCCCCGAGCCCCTGCAATGGGGCTGAACAATGGTCAAAGGCAGACAGAACAGGCGAGATGTGCTACTGCCAGGACCACAGAAGCCCAGCAGCTCCTCACAATAGAAGCTGAGCTTCTGAATACTGTCAATTAATCCAGCTTATAAGTTCATTTTTTCCAGAAATTCTTGTTAACTTACTCATAGCTCTTGCAAAATTAGAATGATATTTCAAACCAGCTGTCATTCCTTAATTAGTCAGCCTGGAACAAGCACTCTCCATCCCCTACCAGGAAAGGCAGCGACAGCGACACAGTAACAATGGGCCTGAGCAGACATTTCATGCTGCCCTACGGTCATGCTCAGCTGAATAAAGTCACTCCACGAACAGCCCGTCTCCATTCCCACTAACAGTAAATCAGCAGCTGCAATGAGGTGCACGAACTGCTCTCCGTGCTGCAGCATCCCATGGTCCTCCTCTAGCCCTGCAAGAGCTCCAAGCTCTCTTCAACTTTTCAGCTCGCAGTGCTTCCAGTCCTTGGGATTTCCACCCTTCTGTGGGATGCAGGCGGACGTGGTGAACAGGCTCAAAAGTTTCTTGGGGAGAAGAAAGAGATACTGACAGGCAACATCATTATCTAAAGCTCATTTTCTTCAGAAATCTGATTCCAAAAAGTTCAAAAAATAAAAACAACCATCAAACGTTACCAAAAGAGAAAAACATTGTAGGTATTACAAAACATCATAAATCACAATGCCAATCAAGATCCTTACATACCTGGTAGCAACTAAACTCTGGCACCTCCCCAGCATTTACAGTTCCACAGCTGTATAAATGTATGACACCAGGTGCAAAAGCACCTCCATTTCCCTGCTGATGGATGCCAGCAAGACAGGTCTCGCTCCCAGAACCCAAGAAAAGAGGTGCACCTTTCCCAGCAGAAAGCTATCTCATCTTCTGCCAGCCGTGCTGGCTACAGGCAGGTAGAGCCGAGAGCTCCGCAGCACATCCCTGTATTCAGGAGTGCTTTCAGACACTTAATCGACTGAACAGCAGCAGCACGGTGCAGCTTTGTTCTTTAACCCAGTTTTAGTTCCAGTACCGACAGAGCAATTATAGAGGTGATAGCAATAACCCTGGGAACTGGGACGAGACTCACAATCAGCTGCAGCAGCTCCCAGCCAGGCAAACAACATTGCTGAGACACTCCAGTAACTCCTCCCTGAAGGATGGATCCGTAGCTTTAGCCAAAACTAGACAGGAGCTGTGCTACCTTGAGAAATGGAACAGCAGCATTACGGTTTTCAGCCATAACAAAATGGAAAGTGGTGGCCAACAAGAACTTTCATTGCCTCACTGTTAGATCAGTAATTCTAATCCGAGACCAAGTAAGCCAAGTCTTTTAAGTTCTCATTTCTGATAAAGTTCCCACTCACTGAAGGAATATTAGTTAAAACTACAAGATGAACAAAACCGATCAAAGCAGTTCAGTTAGACAGGCTCTGATTTCCTTCAGCAAATCATGCCTGCATTTAGCCTTACAGAAGTTGAAGAAATGACAGCAGTATCTACATACATACTTGGATACTCGGAAGTCGAAGACAGAGGCTGAAGCTGGCTCCCTGCAGACTCACACTGCCTTCTGAAACCAGCTCCGCCAGGCAGGGACTGCTGAAGGCACTAATTATCAGCACCCAGGGGAGGAGAGGCATCCACCACCCAGCACGACAGCGGGACCACATCGGGAAGGGGATTAGGGAGAAAAGCATCTGAAAGTGATGGGTATGCATCTCTCACGGATTCTTGCTTTTGAAATAGCCAGGAAGCCCCAGATGGCTTAAGAGTGCTTTAAATTGAATGCAAGTCCCTCTTTAGGAAGTAATGGTCACTATTTTCTAATCCAGGAATCTGTTAAATGATGTTTATTAGAAACATCTTGACACCTGACATCTATTAACTACTGAGGGCCCAAACACTAAGTGAAGCAGGAGAACCACCAATCTAAACCACATAAAACTTGTAGCAGCTCTTCTCGCATCAAGGACAAAATCTCTTCTCATGTCCCTCCAAGTCTGCAGAGGAATGCAAAATACTCTGGTGGCTCTGAATTCCAGCTCAGAAATAGGAGGCCGCTGACAAAACGCGCCTATGCTAACAAGTGGAAAGACTCAGAGCCTCAAAAAAATCTCTGCAAGTATAGCCAAAGGCTATCTAGGGAGGAAGCATGTAAAAGATTCTTGTATCAACAGAGTAATATAAAGTTAGGAACAGTTACTGAAAGCAGGGCAACAAAGATGTTTGGCTTCACAGAGGAGACGGCCCCAGCAACACCACGGCTCCAGGTCTCAGCTCAGGATGCCTACAATAACCGGGGCCAAGCACCGTCTCTTTCTGTCATTTGTTGTTGTTCATTCTGATTTTCAACTTAGATAACTACGCCATACCTGAATGAAAATAGTCCCCTGAGATGAAAAGCAGACAGTAGAGCCCATGGCCAAATAATGTGCCAAATAAAAGGGATTCAGAAAATATATGATGGTAGGGAAAACTCTTCATCCACAGCTCAGTCACTATAAAGCACTGTGAAAAAGAAGCTCTGAGGGTCATCGAGTTCAACTTGAAGGGTTTCGAGTAAATTGAAAGTTAGTTCTGCTGATCACAGTCATACCTCTATCTGAGATCTGTACTAATCATTTCTTGTTGCAGCTTAAACTGAACTGTTTATGTAAGCATTAGGTAACCACACAAACCAAGCTCAATTCCCTTCAGTCCTCCCCCAGCAGCCAGGCTCCCCAGCTGCCAGGTACTGCAGTTATTGCTGGAAGTTCAACTGAAAATAAACTTGCAATACTGAGAGTGTACCAAGATCTAACAGCTGAAGGCAAAATTAGAAGGAAATCCTCACACTGAAAATAAAGCATTGCTTTTATTAGCCTCTGACTAACCACAGAAAGGTCTGCAGAAGATTCAGTACCAGCAGATACCTTAAACACAAACAGGATAACCACGTGAGAACAAACACTGCTTGGGCCACAGCTCACAGACATAACACTTCTGAAGGACACTTGCTGCTTTTACATACCCATCTATACACCTCCCAGGGGACTGACTTCCAGGAAGCTCTGTCTGATCAGAAGGAGCTCTCAGTACTCAACAGTCCTATCTCTGCTCACAGAAAGAAAACCTCAGGTGTTTCTGCCCTTCAGCTGCTCCAGAACAGTTACTCTGCGGGTGAGGAAGAACATGAACGGCTACTAGCAACTACAACTGTGTACAACAGGTCATCCTGTTTAACCATGAATGCTTTAAGGACTGCAATTAGTACCAGTACTTCAACTTGGCTTCTGAAGTGTCAATCTTTGCCTTACATCACTGCAAAATTAATCTGCTGTTCTTCAGTAAATACACGACTGTGTATCTCTTACTATGTAGCACGTCTGATCTAACGCTCAGTTAACCCCAGCAGTCAGTGTGCGCTGTGTCCATGGAGCACTAAACCGCATCGCCTGCTTTTAAAATGAAATTCCACCCAAATAATCCCAAGCTTAGAATTCCTGCTGTGCTGCAGCTCCAGGAAACACCACGCAAAGGCTCCAGGCCCAGGGAAGGACTCAGGGCACCTCCATGCAGCGGGCAGCCAGCCGTGTGCAGGGCACCCCGCACTGAGCCTGGTAACGCACGGCCCAACCTGCACAGCACAACTGCTGGGCAACTGAAGAAGCAAAAGCACTCTGCTGGCTTTTCAAACTTCAGAAGTAGCACGATACGGGCTTTCACACAGATCAGAATCATAGGATCGTAGCGTGGTATGAAAACTTAACTAACTGATTAAGCTAGCAGTCAATTTAGGCTGGAACAGGAGAAACCCTGCTACTTCTGCCCACATCACCAGCTGTTTGCCAGCGTGCCTGTATTTTCACTCAATAGATGTTACTAGAAAAAAAACATGTAATTACTGCAATCCCAAGAGACAGCAGTGTTTCCAGCAGTGTTTCCAGCAGCAGGTGTAATTGCTAAAATTAGACAGGGAGGAGAATGCTTTCATCTGTCAGACAATTTAAATTGCCCGTGCCCTCCCCTATTTTTTGTTTTATAATATGCAACAGCTT
>PPHD01016057.1:0-15754 GCA_002909625.1 Bambusicola thoracicus
ATAAAATATACTGTGGATATTATTAAAAGAAAAAAAAAAATCTAACAAGAAAAATCCTACAGTTCAGCTTGTCATGCTAAGCACCTGGTGGGAAGGTAGGGCCAACCCAGGGGAGCTCAGCTGCATGCAATGCACCTGAGTGACCAGAACCGCTGGAGCCAGGATCCACCCCTTCCTAGACCTCATTTAAGGGTTCACAGCTGTGACTTAGCATTTCCACTACACCCATCCAACCATGACAGAGAATTAATTCCATTTTACCTCAATGAAAACAGACACATGCAGGCATCTATAAACTTGTGCCTGGTTCAGCATTAGCTCTGCTTGCACAAACCACCTAGTGAATCAGTAGTAAAATAAGGAAATAAGAATTACTGGCTCCTAGTTTTATGTGTTATCCATTCAACAGTAATGATTTTACATGAAAACCTCTTCTTGCCTAGGACTGCTTTCTTGACCTGTTTATACAGCACTAAATATAATAGCTTTCTGGCCTTTGATAATTTTTGGCAATACTGCAATACAGATTATGATAACGATTAATTATGTAATAAGGTCTGAATAAATTATTTTGAATATATGAAATGATTCTGGTGCAGATAAGCAAGTTCTAATACAACAGAAAAAAGTAGCTGGAGGCAGAGCACATGGAAGAACATAATCATCACCACACGAGGAATAGTCATCCAGACAGGTTTTGAGGAAACAACTGACGTTATCAAGTATGTTTCATGTATGTAGCGCTGAACCACAACCAGGCAAGTTAAATACTATTATGGTCCCCAGTAATCAAAGAATCATTGAACAGCTTGGTTTGGAAGGGACCTTAAAGCCCATTCAGTTCCACCCTCTGTCATGGGCAGGGTTGCCAACCATCATAAATAAATAAATAAGCTAGCAATAATACAAAATTTGGAGACCTATAGAGGCCTTATCTCCAATAAGGAGAGAGGGGAAAGGAGAATTCATGCAGTAAGGTAAAAGAATTGCTGCACCTACATTTCTTCCTCCCCTTCGATCATCATAACTAAAATTCAGGAACTGGGAAGTCAGAATGACCAGTACTCAATAAACCTAACAAACACCATTTTCAATGCAGAAAGTTTTTGGTTTTGCTACACTGTTCAAGGCACTTTCATACTCTTATTACAAACTAATTGCAAATAGAAAGTAGACATTATTGAGTCTGAGTAGGACAATAGAAGTTTTTTTTAAGGCACTGTTGCGGCTTCTGTCATTTCTAAAATGTCAGTCCCTTTTTGTCCAGAAGATTCAAAAGCTCATTCAAAACACAGATATATGTGACCTGGGCTCATTTCCCAGGGAGAATACTAGGAATACACCAGATCTGTTAATCCTCTATAGTAAAAGGGTCAAGTACAAAGTCATGTTTTATTTGAAGTTTTTTCCCCTCCTGGAAAAAAAGGTTTTTCAGATGAACTGGAAAAAAAGAAGGGAATAAAAACTGTACTGCGTGTACGAAGTCAGATGCGAAGTCTATAAATATCACCATGAAAGAATGAGAGAGTTCTCTGATCTCTTCCAAGATACCTGGGATGATTATTCCACTTCCGGCATTGCTTCTGCCACTAACTGTTCATTAATTGTTTGACTGTTCACTGCTGTTGCCCTTTGGGATCTCTTATTATACTCTATTCTTAACATAAAAATATGAATTACAAATGAAGCAGCAGAAATAAGAGTTGATGGCACGAGCTAAATAGAATTAATGTGTAATTTTTTAAATAAATGATACTTATAACACTTATAAAGCCAAGGTTCAAATTCTGTGTCCAGAAAAGCAAATGGCAGGACAAGACACTTAATCCCATTTTTGGTACAGCTTTATCATTGTGCTTCAAAATTGACCAAGAAGGCTAAGAAATAGAACAATATAAATCCAATGATCTTTTAGTTTTCTAGGTGGCACTTGCTAGAACAGGTGCAATAATTACTGATTATGTCACTGCCTATGATCACACAGCAGCAAGGCTGACTCACAATTCATCTCATACAGACAACTAAAAAGAAAACAATTTTCAGCTCTTCCTTCTACTTTGAACACTGCTAAAGCATTATGCACCATGATATCAGTGAAGACCCTAGACTCTAAGCCTGAAAGTCTTCATATGCTACTATTAATACCCTGGGAATTTCTTTGCAGGACAGCATTTACGATATATCCTTTAGGGTATGCAAACAGTATGGGTTCCAATCTCCAGGTTCAAATGTAGCACTTAAATGCAGTACATGCCCACAAAGAGCATTAATCTATTGGGTCTTTAAAATGTTTTTGAATGGATGAGATCACGGAAACACTAATCATTGGTTTAAGTAACTATTCTGGCACCAGATAAAATTGTTGCTTCATTTTGTTTAGAATTCAGCAGATACCTGCTTTAAAATTAATCGTTCAGTATCCCTATTAAACAGGAAGAACACACATAAATTGATAAAGTCCCACCCATTGTAGGTCTAGAGCTACATCATCACTACCGCATAAGTCCACTCTATCAAATTAGCGCTTCAACTAATAACCATTTCAAACCATTTCACACTGCACAAACACAGAGACTACAAGAACTGCCAATTTTAAGATTTAGATTTGCAAATGGAAAAGGAAATACGCAGGGTGATTTGTCTCATATATCACTAGAAATGCCTGAAGCAGAACTGACCAGCAAAATAGCAATTGGTTCAGTAGCATACACTGCCTCTTACAGAAGCGTGAGCATCATTATGTGTACGGCATAATTAAACTGCATCATTTCCACTAGTCCACAAATTACAGAATACATTAGGAAAAGTTACATGTTCTAAAACGGCAAGCACTTCAATGAAATAAATATCTACATAACAGCAGCTACTGCAAGCACTGCAAGAAAAAAGACACCTGTTTGGTAAACCTCCACAAAGAAAGGTTCCCAGTTAAAAATTATTAATATTCCTACTATTTTAGAACAAAAGTATTCTAAGGGTTGCCCCTTCTTCACCGTATGTTGAGTTTAGGCTAATGACAGTAAACCTGACTGTAACAACCAATACACCTCTAATACAGCCTGGTGTCTATCTTCCACATTTGACTTTATTAAAGCCATCAGGAAGCAGAGGGGAAGACCAGAATAACAGTAAACCTCACCATTCTCAGCAGCACCAAAGCAAACTGATACAAGCAGTCACACAATAAATGCTAAATTAAACAGCAGAGATTCATTCCCTGCACTCAGAAGTGTTTCTTCTGAAAATGAAACTGTCAGCATTGACTATAAATGTTTATTATTGATCTTTGGGGACCTGCAGTTCTTATAAAGTACTAGAGATGCAAACTCTCTGCTTTGGAAATCAAGCGTTGAGCATTTTGATAGCAGAAGACAAGGGAAATAACTCATCTCTTTTTTCTTTCTTTCTTTCTTTTTTTAAACCATATCCTTATTTTATAGGTCTCCTTTCATCAGATCTTCATTTGAAGTTTTTAGTCTCCCTTGTATTAAAGAGAGTTCTGATTCTGCAGGAAACACTCTCAGTGGGAGGTATCCTATAAATTAATACATAAAATTCAGGACACCTCTTTCCACTGCAAGAGAATAATCTGAAATAACTTAAAGAAACAGATTCAAGAAGGCCAGAAAAAAACAACCACAAAACACAGTAGGTCTCAAAACCAGCAAATGAGTTAGAACAGGAGATACTGGTTAAAAAGATCATGATCATGCAAAACCCTGGTTCCAGTCTCAAAACCAGACTAAAGCTGGCTCACAAGCCTTTCATTCAGCTGGAAGAAAAAAAAATCTTGCTTAAAGTGTTCAGAAACAGACCTGCCAATCTGATTTTCAAGCTTTTGTTGTAAAATTGCATCCAATCATGTTACATAAATCCTAGGATTAGACCTTCTGGCTATGTCTGGTTGGGAAGAGAAAAAGCTTTACCACCTTGGGCACATCTATGTTGCACATGGGTTGTGGCAGAAGCACTGGACTTCCCAGTCAGAAGCCAATTCATCTGCCAGGCAGTGCAGTTATTCTTTCAAAAATGAATGCAGGATGTTTTAAAGTCAGTGACGTACTATTCTGACATTACTGTCATACATCACACATGGAAATTTGGAATGGAAAAATCAAACAGGTGTGTAACCTCATGTGTTCCAGCTCAGCTAATAAACCTCACTGAGCTGAGCTGGAGTCAATTATTTCAGAGCTTCCTTAGCATCTGAAAGTACCCCAGAGCTCAGCTTTGACAAGGAAACAACAGGTTAGCATTGCTGAATGGAAACCAAACCGCAGGGAGATCATGCAAGGTTACCCTCTGTGCTCATCAGAGTCTTCCACTGTGAACCGGGGACACCCACAGATGGGGCATGAATCGTACTGCACAGCAGGCTGAAATCAGGAGACTGACCTCAACAGTTGAGCAGCTACATCTGGAAAGACAGCTGGTTAATAAAGGCAGTGTCTTTCTTAAAGCCAAGTTGATCCTCAAAACATACAAAAGGGGTGGTCACAGGCCCTAATGCATCTGTAATTTGGACTGCAGGCCATTCCCAACTTTGGGGCAGAATTCCAGCCCCAGTGCTGGCAAAGGACCTGCTACCAAACACGTGAGGGCTGTGACCCCGGGGCCACGGCTGGGACAGCACACAAAGGGCATCTGTGGTCCCCAGCGCAGGGGACAGCGCCCCCATGGGATGTCAATTAGGGCTCAGTTCTCAGCAGGAAGAAACAAGGCACACTCAAGGATAGGAGGAACCTAGACAACAATGACTGTATTCTGTATTTTGAGACATAAATTACTGACACTGAGCTGAAACAACAGGGTGTATAAAGGTTGTAGCAAAGTAGAAGAGAAGATGTATAGCACGGACCAGGAAATAGCTCTTCAGATTTGTTCATCGGTCTCTGCAGATTTACATCCCACGTTTTACAGACAGGAAGCAGCAGCTGATGCCATCACGTTCCCTGCTTTTGATTCTTGTAAATTCCTACTAGGTTAAATTCTGATTTAGTATTTGATGCACTGTGAAACAACGATAAATTCCAGCTCTAGCCAGGCAAGAAGCCAAGATAGCTGGATTGTGAGAAGTATGGGTCTTGGCTCTGGTTTTGAAAATTTAACACATTTTAAGAGTGGATTTGCAAATAAAATACATTCGTGTCATATCAAAGCAGAGCAATACTAGGCTTCCTCCACAAGTGTACTGCAGAATTCAAATGCCTGACTTGATCCCTAATTGCAGCAAAAAGAGACAAATGGCTCCACACATTAATAATACCCAAAACAGAGTAACTGCTTAAATTGCATCTAGAAACAACCTGAGAGTCAGCACAATCAATTCAAACTGACTGCAGTGTATGTGAAGGAACAAAGAGACAAACCCTCGTATCAGTTGTCTCCAAAGATTTAAAGTCATCTCTAAGCACAGTATTCCCAAGCATGGAAGTAACATTTTGCTGTGATGAAGTTTAACTCTGACAAAATTTGACAAGGAACAACAACATGGCCCATTTATCTCTAGATGCTGTGGAGGACTTTAAAATAAAGTGGAACAAAAAGTTCAAGATTTGAAGCACAATTCCTGTATTTCGAGACTATTTCCATCATGTCATAGTGATGTTTTGAAAAGGCAAGATTATTTCTTTCTTATCTGGGGCAACACTTTCTAATCCGACCCTTGCCTGAAGGAATAGATCAAGCAGACAGGGCTGTTTTCCCATCCACATACCTTCAAATCACACAGCTCCCACTGCTTCTTCAGCTTTCCTTTAATGCTTTCAAACACATGCATGACTTTTGCTACAGTCTGGATATTTTCAGAAGGAAAAACAAAGAAATAACTACTGGGTTTTATGTTGTTTCTTTTCTGAAAAGATCTCATTACAACTGCCATGCCTTGCCGTATGAGAAGCAACATCTTAAAAATATGCTTCCCTATAGAATACCTAATTATAACTACCAAAATAGCAATCTTGTTTGCTTTGACCTTTCTAATAGCTACAGATTTTAAGCATTGTATTAATCGTATATTCAAGCACCATTAGCAAGCGTGTTCTTTTCTACCAATTTTCAATTACCAAATCAATTTTCATAGTCACCTTAAAGAAACACTCTAGGAGTTCTCAGTATTTTAGCCTACAAGTACTGTAGTGGAAATGCTAAGTCACAGCATGAACCGGTGACTGAGCACCTGTTGGGAAGGCAGGGCCAACCCAAGGGAGCTTACCAGAAGGGGTGGATATTTCCAAACTGATTGTAATAGATACTTCAACTGAAATGGGGTTTCTACACAATTGTCCAACAGTTTTTCCCCCCAGGAAGGGGGCCACAGGCAAATGCAGCCTGCCAGCACCTCAGCACCATGCTTCCTCCTGAGCACACTCCAGCTGAAGCAAAACCAGTCCTGGCAATGTGTGGCATCCACCTTAAGCACAGCCACCTCTTTCCTGGTTGTTCAGTGTGGAGGTAAGATCAATGAGATGCAAACACATACTGTGATTGAGGTGGTTACCACAGGTCTGCTAGAGGACACCAAGAAAATCAGAGAGGAGTGGTGCACTTACATAGACCCTGTCACCTCTACGTGATGAAATATTTCCACCTGTCTCCCTTGTTATTCTATGACACTTGAATTCAAACATCCATCCATCAAGAGCGCACAACTTTTCCATTATGAAATAGCTGTCTTCACAATCTTCACATCAAAACAGTCAAAAAGCTGCTTTTCCCAGTTACCAGCAAACAGCAGAGATCCTGAGCATTATTTGATTCATATTTTCTCAAATTTTGCAAACTGCAGTCCTGTCAGCAGTCATAAATTTGTTGACCATGCACATTTCAAAGCCCAGACATGACTTCCGGTATCTTAAAATCCACATCCGTAGTGAACAGAGGTCAAACTGCATTTCTATTCAGAGAAGAAAGACCAGAATGAGCGCGGGGAGACCAACAGAACAGGGATGACACGGCCAGCGTCCTTATACTCTTCCCTTCATTGCAGAAACAGACTGCTGATAAAGGCAAGTGACCTGGATTTCCACAGCACACAGAGAAAGCAAGGAAAGATTCTCCCTGTAGCACTTCCCAATCCCTTTCCAGTAAATACAGCAAATTAGCATTAATGTTGTGATGAGCAATTTAACCAGATTCCTTATCAGCAATTACTTATCCTATCAGCAACTCCCCCAGTCAGCATTTTGTGCAGTATTCCTTATATACATACGAGAGGAGTAAGCTCTGACCAGCTGTGCAGAAATACAACTTCCAAATACATCATTTATGTTAATCTAGAGAAAGTTCCACAGTTCCCAGGACTATATGGAGCAGGAGGATGTGGCAGGACAGCAGCCCTAAGCCACCTCTCCTAAAGGTTAAAATCATAAAGAAAAGATAATTTGCTAAGCCAGCTAGGAAAATGGACAACCATTTTCCATATATTTTCTAAGATACTTTGCCATCCAGGTATTTTTCTTCTGTCTGCATATCTAGAATTCTGAACTCACACAATTGCTGCTTGCAGGCTTGAAAATAAGACTCTCCTTTTCTTGACTGCAAAGTTGTCAAGGGCTGCTTTGTTCTTCCTCTGCGTGGTTCATTAAAAAAGGAGAACTTCAGTTTTCCTTACAATAGAAGTCACGTCCTCAGAAACTACACGTATCCCTGAAGCAACCCTATGTGGAATCTGTTGTTATCAGATACATACTTCCCATAGAAACACTCCCACAGTGAAAGAGAAATAGCTTTTCATATCATAAGCTAAAAGAACTTGAGAAGTAACACAAAACACAATAAGAGAATTTATTTCTAGCAGTGCGTTTCTAAAGTGTCTGTCCTTTTGGAGATGCGCCATGGTTTCCTAAAGGGTTTGTATTAAAAAGACTAAAAACAGCATGTTTCTCCAGTCTTTTATCAGACTTGATTTCTAACTGATTTTCCAGAAATGTGTTATTTAATAGGAAAAAAACTCGCTACACAGAGTATTAGCTTTAGGTAGCAGACTAGACCTGCCCCTCCAGTACTGCGCTTATGTGGTACCTGAGGAGTATTCAGAGGAGAAAAATTATTGTCCTGTTGGACAATTAATCTCTGCGCTCACAGCCTCTCCTCCTCTCAATCACGATTGAGAGCTGTGTGTAAAATGTTTCTGTATTTCAGTGACAACTATTTTCAAGGCGCTAATGCCACATGTGTTTGCACAGACACAACATCTCCGTTTACATTATGAACAAAACCAGAACGTTTTCCCCCATCCCATTTTCAGTACTCAGCACTCCCATTTCTGAAGTTTCTTACCCTTCTTGTGAGTCCTTTCCTAGGGATCTGGCTAGTGCACCAGGCTGTGCTAAGAAGGAGAAAGCCCTTAATCATTGTCTGCTTCCCCCCACTGTGATTTCTTTCTCTCCGGACTTCCAGTGCATACCCACTCCTTTTCAGCACACTGAAGTTTCTGCCATCCAATACAGCAGCTGCTATTTCAACCACCTTACATTGTGACCTGTCCCTCTAACAACCCTCTTTGGCCTTGCTTTCATTCATTCAGCATCTCATCCCCATCCATTTCCTTGCCCCCAACCTCTGGCAGCCAGCCTGTTCCTTACAGCAAATTGCATCTTCGTTCATCATCTTCCTTCAGTATTAGGAAGGTAAAACAAAAGAGATTACATTATTTGCCACCTCTATCCAGACTACTTCCTTGCTTCAGCTCAGAATATGAACTGGAGAATAGGATCTAAAATAGCAGTGGAGTAATTCCATTATTATACAAAACAAACAAACCAAAAAGTTTTCTACACTTCAGATAGATCTTTTTTGTTTGATTATTCAAACCTTGCCTGAGCCCTCCCATTATTGTTATAGTCTTCGTTGATAAGCTCAAGATATTTTTCAAGTTGTCATCCCTGCAGTGAGTCTCTCCATAATTACTTCTTATGGAACTGAAGCACATTTTGATGACACTCGTGCACATTCATTCTTGGATGCCATTAACACAATACATTTTCAGCCTTCTGGCTGCAAAGCCGTGCTGCTGCACAGAGGAGAGTATCAGTTCGCTGGGAACCAGCCAGAATGAGGCACTTCACAGCTGTGCGACCCAGGCCGGGGCCTTACATCAGAGCTAAGCCCATCGATCGTCCTGGTCTGCAGCATTCAAGAGAGACATCTGCTGGCAATAAAAGGAAAGAGCGCTCATCTTGACTATCACCAGGCACTACGCATTTAATTATGCAGATGTACACTGAACCGTGAAAATGAAATATTCGGGGCTAATTAGAAATATCCCAATCTGCTGAAATCATACATTTACTTCCATTACACCATTTTCTAGATGCATCCTGTTTCATTTATGATGCATATCATCTGTTTACATTGGATATGATTTGTTACATTGCACTGCTTCACAAACGTTTTCATTGAGTTGCAGCTTAATACAAGCAGCATTTATTTACCAAAGGGACCACACATCTCTCTTCAAGTTTGAATATGCAACCTGAGTGCAAGGTATTTTATAGCTATTAATCCTCTAATATTGCTGAGTTGAGGACAGGATGCCATCAAATAACTAATTAATGCACCTCAGTTAACAGTAAAGAATTGAGCTTTGATGATACCTTACAAAATATCAACTCAGCAACTGCACTGAAGCCAGAGGAAATACAGTCAGCAGTGAGACAAGGCTGCAGCCAACATCACAGTGCTGGAGCTAGTTCAATATAATTGGGCCAACATTATTTTTAGACAATTATCGTATGGGTTATAAAGGAAAAATCCTCCTTCACCACTGTCTTGAAAGGATACTCAGCCACAGCCTTGGTGCTGGTTTGCTTCAGCATTCTTATTTTGAACTTTATCAAGAGCCAAAGAGGAAAATGAGCCACAGGTGTCATCACATTTATGACTGTGGGGTAGAGGACGTTTCAAAGAAACAGCAAAGCACAGCATTAGTCACTGCTAGCGCGGTACTGAAGGTGCAGCTGACTCACATTTTATTCCATCTCATTTTTAAGTCTTCCATCCACAAAGCCATTTCTTTCAGCCCGGCTCAGGAAAGAGCCCACTGTTCCACCGCCCCGCAGCAACACAGGGGAAGGTGCCCATGAGCAACAGTCACACTGCTCTTCCCCACAGCTTATCTCTGGGTCTTAGGAAAGCACCTTAACATAAATAAGTATGTAAATAAAACCACGCTCTATGCTTCCTTGTTTCTGTGCTCACTTATTTATATGCTTCTCCCTCCTTGTCCCCTTCTCCAATTATTTCCACACAAGTCACTTTCACAGGACTGCCTTCGTTGTTACTTTTCTGAGCTGGTGGCATTCAATTCTTCACTGTATTTGCCTCTTCTTCCCCTGAAAAGCGTGTCTAAGTTAGATGCTCTTTCTGCAGTCCTGCTAAAATTCCATCTTTAAAGTTAGAAAACATCAGAGGCACCCCAGAATTGAAAGCTCATCTTTCATTGCATGAGGGTATTTGAACAGTAGAAGAAACTGGAGAGATAGGGAATTACATTTCTGAGAAGCAGTGGAAAACAGACAATAACAACAAGACCTGCCTATGTAAAAAGAAGCCCAAGAAAGAGTAAAAACGCTTTAAAGTAAACATATATTAATCAAAGATAAAAGCAAAGGAAAAAAAAAAATCCCCATTGTTTCTCCTCAGAATATTTAAGCTTATCAAATCATTTCACTAATTTCATCTAAAAACCATCTTTAAAAATCCCTTCAGTGCACATAACTGAAAGTCTTCCCAGTCTTCCTTCCTAATTCAGTCTTTATTCTAAAAAGTCAACATGCCAGTTGCTATTCCTGCTAATGAAATATAGATCTTGTTCGTACGCTCAAAAAGTCAGCCTAAAATAGCTTCAAAGCAAATGTTACCTACACCACCACTTCTACCCCTCAGCACACAGTGCTAGCAACGTGAGCAAAGGTGTATTGGACTGAAATATTTGAATGACATCTTTGCTCTGAATCAGCCAAGCTGTGTGATGAAAATGCCTCTTAATGAAACTCAGTGTTCCATTATAATACAGTTTCATTGCAATCATTGTACTTTATGTTTGGTATGAGCCAGACTCCATTATTCTTTGTTAATGTAAGTAGAGCAGATTGTGCTCAATGATATGTTTTCACACTCCTTGATAGGATGGGCTGCAGCTCTGAGGAAAATTATTAGTGAGTCAGAGACCATTCACATCCCAAGGCTGCTATAATTAGAAACTATCCACACCTCCAGACTGCAGCAAACCTGATCCCAAGGATAACCGAAGCCTGTTTTTTCACTGGAACTATTGGCATGCACGGTGGGGAACAAAAACCCACATTATATGCCAATAATATTTACACTGTTCTGAAAATGCACCGCACTGCAGACTAATCCTTAAAGACATAGAAGGTTTTTAGCACAGTCCACAGCCCCACAGTAGAGTCTCAACTGTACTGTGAGACCATCCATACACAGGCTTTCTCTCAACTAGAGACCATCCATACAAAGGCTTTCTCTGTTAACATGTTAAGAGCATAGGTGTCTTCAAAGTAAAATGCGTATGAATTTGAGATTTTGTATAAAATCTCCCCAGTTAATGTTGAGATCTACACACCAAATCATTATCTCAAAATGTACTGATTAATGATAGTACCAACTCCCAATACACTGAAAATATATTCAAGTGACACAGTGATCCTCTTCCAATCTACTACTTTTTGCATCTCTGCTCATCAGTCCAAAATACTATTACTTGACAGGCATCAAGTCTCTGTCTTATTTTCTATTCCAATTGAAAACTCATCCCTTAAGAACTTTTTTAACTGGCACTTCTTTCAAGATGTGTAATTGTTGACTGGTTGCTCATTGTTCATTTTAAGTTTGCTGGCACGGTGCTTCGAGACGTTATAAATAGCTCTCTGCACGTTGGTTTGTGTTGTAATGAGATGCATCCAGCAGACCAGACACGCTCAGCAGTGAAGGGAGTGGCATGCTCCTCAAAACAGTTCCACAAATGAATCCTACAGATTGCAAACTGAAAACAGTAGGAAGCCAGCAAGTATCATTATGTTTTATTAATAGCGAGTAATATAGACAACTTATTCAAATGACTACAATTTATACTACTATGCTGTAGTAGAAGCCCACATTCCTGATCAGGATTGGGTCCGACAGCTTGTCAAACATGGGAAAGAAGGTCTTCTGGAAGGGACTGTAAACATAAAGAAAAAGGAACAAGAGACAAATTAGATGCGATACGATAGATCAAGATGTGGGACACTTTTTCTCACTGGGAAGCAGCATGACAAATGGCAGGAATGTGACAGACAACATCCACAGGGAAGAGATAAGAGCAAGGGGAGCAGAAGAGTCACAGCCCGCTGCCTGCAAGTACGTGGCTCTGAAGTGCATTACAGCAGCGCCCAGGTGGATTTTTAGGTTCTCCCTTAGAAAGGAGAAAGGAGAGCTGAAAAGCCAGTAATTTCTGATGGAGAATCTGAACGACAGGAAATAAAGGCTGGGAATACTGATGGTATAAAGTACATCATTAGACCAGAAAGGAACAGCAACGTAGTTAGATATCTAAAAAGGACATTACTAAATTGTGAAAAGCCTTCAAAGAAGAAGGTCTGAATGAAATGACAGTATAGAAGCAAGCAACTGGAAAACTGAAGTTGGTTAAAGCAGAAGGCAGAACATAGCAGAGTTCAGGAAAGAACAAACAGGTTGATGGCAAGTTATCGGAAACTGTCATCAACACGAGATGGTACAACATCCACGCTGGAAGACCAAGACCAGCTTAAATTGAGCAGAACAACTGTGGTGCGTTAGTGTATGCTTAAAATAGTACATCAGACACTGTCTCACAGTGTAAAAAATCCGCTTTCTTTCAATATCATACAAAATCCACATTAGAAATGGACTACAACAGCCAATAGAAGGCAGCCTCCTCCGTACTGTTTCATGAGTGCAGCACAAACGAGGGCACATACAAAATGCCTGCACAGATCGCATTGATCAGATGGTGATGCAAGCGGTTTACAGCATAGTTTGCCATTCCTGCCATTTGTTTGAAATGTTAATATTCTCACTGAAACCGCATACTGCACCATCTGCTGTCGCTAGCATCTTTCAGCGGCCCTCAGACTCTGCACCTTCAGTTGACTATCCTTAACCTTAAAGGATTTCAGAAGATGTTTCCAAGGCAGTTTCAATTACTGTAGAGCAGGGGTGGCTGGAATGCTGTCAACTACTGTCTTTGCTGGGTACATAAACAAGAGACCTGCTTCTCCAGAATGAACACGCGTATATATAAGCACATCACTTGTGAGACTTGGAATATCGGCGCATCCTCAAAGAGGAGCTAAATTTACCAGATGACAATGCATTACCAAGAGCATGCATATTACTCCCTCTACTGGATCACATCTGTACAGCACAACTAACACCAATTGCTGGCGTGCAAGTCCATGCAAATTCCTGTCTCACAACTCTCATCTTCATAACACCTACGGTCAGTTTAGCTACACAAGGTTTCTGTCTACGTGATGCTTTCATTTTCAGAACCCAAGACTAAAGGATCTCAATTCTGGAAACAAAGTTTTAGTGCCAAAGTTGAAGGCGTACATCTGACCAGCATACAAGCCAGTATAAATAAAGCCGATAAAGAGATCTTTTTTGAAAGCAGGAGTTTCTCTCACGTCTCACAACGTGAAATGCTTTCACCATGCACAACCAGCCTTCCTGACAGGTAGACAGAAGTATCTCTTATCCCATCTGTGCCTCTTCTCAATGGTCTCACCTGCTTGCAGCAGATTGCATCAAAAATGCAATCCTGCATTACAGTGCAGCCATGCTCTAGGCCTTATGCGAGCATGTGAAAAGGGCCTTAGTTCTGAGGACTATGCAGAAAAGAATGCGTTTCCAAACTCTCTGGCTAAGCAAAATGACAGTGCTTTTTCCCATAGGACCACCACAGCTGTTACTCATCTTTAGTCCTGAAGATATTTAATGACAACGTATATAGTCTTGAATATTCTACTACAAACCTTATAAAAACCTTTCTGTTATTTCATATACTGCTGGAGCTCACGTAAATAGCCACGTGCTAGCCCAGGATACCTGTATAACAGCAGAAAATTAAACACAAAATCTCTGGACAGAATTCTCTCAAAAAGTTTAGGTAATAACTCTAGAGTGTCATCATCCCAACCTGACAAAATATCATGATCAAGAACACATTTTGCTTCGAAGTAAAGAGGCTGCTGGTAATCATATTTCACACGAAGGAGAACCTTCCAAATCAATATGCAGTATAAAACGTATGACAGATACAGCTTCCTGTGGAACAGAGGAATACTGTTTTATTTTCTAGCCCAAGTGGTTAAATTTTAGCATAGAATTCTATGTAATGGAATAGTGGTTGCCCACCCGTAGTGTCATGAGACAAACAGCTAACAGATTGGTCATTGTAGTCTGAACCAGCATACCATGAGAAGTATACTGCAAGTAGATGGATTGTGTCACGCTTCTGGGCTTCAGCTTTACACATAATTAGAAAATTAAGTTGAAAGAGGGAAGATTTAGGTGGGATGTTAGGGGGAAGTTCTTTACAAGAAGAGTGACAAGGTGCTGGAATGGGCTGCCCAGAGAGGTTGTGGACGCCCCGTCCATCTGTGGAGGTGTTCAAGGCCAGGTTGGATGGGGCCCTGGGCAATTTGATCTAGTACATGGGGTGATTGGTGGCCCTGCCTGTGGCGGGGGAGTTGGAGATTCATGATCCTTGAGGTCCCTTCCAATCCAGGCCATTCTGTGATTCTGTGATTCTAAGAGTTCAGAACTGGAAATCTCAGAAACGCACAGTTTGAAGACGTGCATTACAATCTAATGTCCCTGCTACATTCTTTATGCAGCCAGTTATCTCCATTACCTTATCTCTGTATTTCTAACTCCTGATTCTTGCGGCAACCTTTTCTGCGTTCAGCAGACATTTACTGACGCGGCTAAGGCATTTAGAAAGAAAACACATTTCCATCGTGCTCCACCAGATGGCACCTGAAGACAGCAGGACACCGACAAAGCATGAGCAGCTCACGCACGTTATTTTCAGTAAAGAGAAGAAATCTTCAGGTCCACGATTCCAGTAGGTAGCACATAAAACCATGCATCGCTTACCTCAAGGGATCAGACTCAGTACCCATCTCAGCATACTATCACTGCTAGTTATCGGAAGTGACTAACGCTTCCCAACACACAGGCAAGGAACATCCACTTCACATCTCTCCCAATCCCCTACTACATATGCTATATAACGCAAAGGTAATGTTAACCAAGAGGCTACTCTTGCTTTCCATGCAAGGATTCTTAAGTTGTAGCAGTTATTTGGCAGAAGTCCTTGTGCATCACTAGGATAACAAAGCATTACATTGGGGATCTCTGGAACACTGGGTTAGCTGGAAGCACAGCACTACCAACAGACAAAAAATAGCTAGGACCATCAAAAATCACAGCTCCAAAAATATATATGTTAGTCTGATGAGCTACTTGTAGAACAAGTGAAGGTAACGGCAGAGCCTTTATTTGAGAAATAGGCACAATAGGGAAAGATATTAAAGGAATTGACTCACTCCTCCCGGTAACAGTGTGGAGAGAAAAGGATGAGCTAAGGAATGTGACCCTCCCCCGTTCGTACTGTGGCGCCGCCGGAGAGAAGGGTGGGGGCAAGCGGGGGGGACCCGCGCAGCCTCAGATTGCACAGGAAGTATCACAGAGACGGAAGGGGTGG
>PPHD01016058.1:2641-15754 GCA_002909625.1 Bambusicola thoracicus
TTTTTTGTACAGATCTGATTTGGAGTACATAGGTGTGATATAAAGTGACATCATCAAATAGTTACCTGGTGCTCATCAAAACAGTAGGTCCAAAACATCTTCAAGGTACATGTGGGTAACTGAACTGACCGGCATGAGTTTGTATCCAGAGCTGGTTGGTTTCCATTTTGTATTAGCAGTAGTAGTAACCAGAAAAGCAACTCTGAAATGGAGGCTTAGATTTCACAAATAATCATACCACCTTTGTGTACATTGTGTAATACAAGCATCTGACAGCTTTGAGTAGGACCACTCTCATGTGTATTTTGAATACTATTCCAAACTTGCCTATTTCCCAGTGCCACTGGGTAGGCCTCACAGCAAAGTGTATTATGCTCCTGATGATCTCATTGCATTTCTCTGACTGCAAAACCGTTCTATTTTTTCCCCCACTGAGTACCTTTGGGTTCTCATGAAGTGCTCTTTGTGTTGTTGTGGGGATGCCCGAAAGACGTCTCTTATGTTGAAAAAACCAGAGGATCTCAAGTGGCTTGACGTTGGCGTACAC
This sequence comes from Bambusicola thoracicus, assembly GCA_002909625.1. Taxonomy (NCBI): domain Eukaryota; kingdom Metazoa; phylum Chordata; class Aves; order Galliformes; family Phasianidae; genus Bambusicola; species Bambusicola thoracicus. The sequence continues at coordinate 3,189 of PPHD01016058.1, forward strand.
TAAAATGGCATATGGTGTAAGTAGGTGGACTTGTGAGTTCAGTAGTTAATGCAGAATGCTAAAGTAAACAGCAAGTAGTGTGGTCCACAAGGTTAGTGCAGGAAGAGGTAACAGGCTCCACAAGTCAGATTTCTGTTCCTGAATACCACTTGCAGGTTATCTGTTGATTAATCTGTCTCTCAGCTTATCTGCCAAAGTGCTCAGTTGTGTCTATCATGTGAGCTTTGAGTAGTTTGGGACTAGTTTTGCTTGCAGGAGTAACTATTGATTTCTGTGGAGTTAACAGGGCAAACAAAAATGGCTGTTGATCCTGAGGTTTTTTTTCGTTGTCGTGGTTAAATGCAATTAGAAGACAACAGATGACATAACTGACACTAAGAGCAACATCAGGTTGTTGTGCGCTGAGCGCTCATTACCCACCAGGGGCACAGAGGGAGGAACTCTAGCAGATGTAGTTGTCCAACTTTATAGCAAAGTTCTGCTCCTCACCATGGCTTGGCCAACGCATTCAAAGCTTTGAGCTCAAACCATCTTTGTGTAATAGGAAGTTGAGGCACGGACGTGTCCCATTCTTCTACATTATTTAAACTTAAGACAAAAGATTAGTGCAAGCATCTTGTGACTGACCTTTCTTAAATGACTTCAGTGAAGTCCATCTGAGAAGGGAACTTGGCAGGCTCTGCTGCTGATTCTTTCTGTCAAAGACCATCTGCTGTCTTTACAGCTTAACTTTCATAGTGGGTGACTCCATGCAACTAGGAATTCTGTGAAATTCACTGTATTTATGTGGTATCTTAAATTTTATTTGAAATCAGAGGAAGTGAAAACAATCATATGCTTATCCAGTGGATTGTTTTAGGATCGGCCATTTTCATATTTTTTTGGCAGAGTTTGGAGTGTTGTATTTATAACGTAAAGCCAAGTCAAAGAAAACTTTACAGGCTGAGGTATCTGAAATACAGATCCATCAAAAGCCCTCAGTGGGACAATTACAGCCCCCACATCCTCCTCCAGCAAACCTTGAGTATAGGGAAAAATGCTTGAGGACTGCAGCAGAGATTAGACAATATATTGTTTCTTCATCCTTCACAAAGCACCTGCTACAAGTATTAGTAATGAGGTGGGCGAGAGTCATTGAACATGTGTTCTATATTAGTATTGACTTTACATATTTTGCAATTTATTTCAGTATCTGTATTGATATCTATTTAAATTAGGTAACAGATCCACATCTGTTATGTGGTTTTCATGTTATTTTGCAGAACGGAGAAGTACAGTTTAAATACCCCTTTAGTATCAGATGCAGTGCACATCCAATACCAACTCTTCACTGTTGGGTGCTCTCAGTGTTGCTTTTCTCTCCCTAGTTTTTTCCTCCCCAAAATCCTCATTGCCTCTTGAAAGCCAAGACATCTCCAAAGAGCCCCCCCCGTTCATGTTGTGCTAAATGCAGACCAGGCTGATTCTTTGAGTTCCTTTAACGAGGAATACCATATGGGACACCAGAGCTCTGAATCATGATTTTCCTTGGTAGTTTAGAAATTCCTTTACAAAACTGAATGTACTAGTTCCTTGTTAGAGACAAAAATGTCCCTGACAGCATTAGAATCCTTCAGACACAGCAGTAAGAAAGTACATGTGTTTATTCCCTTTTGTCATAAAATGTATAAGATGTGATGCCTTAGATGCATCACACGAAAAACCATGTGGCCACATGCATGCTTGGAAAGATACGTGACTTAGCTGGGTTCATTTCTCACAAGTTGGACCTTGCTGACTGCAGAATTTGGGGCTTATAGTGGGAATGTAGACAAGGCTGTCGTGTCATCAGTGTTTTTAGGGGGGATGTAGGTATGAGCACAGGTGGGCAATTAAACACTTTGTCCTTCATTTCACATTGGGTATCAGTTACCATTTCACTCCCATGGCAGTAAATACTATAATGATGGAGCACCCTTTTCTACATTGCGCAGTTAAATGGGCACATAGGTCGCATCTGAAGTACGGCTCATTTTCTTTGTCCTGGGGATATCGGTTTTAAAATATTTTGACACTTTTTTTCCTAGCCTGAAAGTAAATTATGTCTGGTTATTGCTTGTTGATGTGGGTTCTTCCACAGAGCTGCTGTGTCTGCCATATGTCTGGCAATGTGGATAATATTTGTTGTTGTTTTAGAGAAGGCAATGGATGGAGAATAACACAGTCCTCTTGTAGAAGCAGAAGCCTAAATGGGAAGGGAGGTGTCTGCAAAGAGTAGTGAGAGGTAGAAAAGGGTGCTGAATAATTATGTCTTTGTTCACAGGACGGGTGGAAGAAAAAAGAATGGAACTAATAGTAGTACAGTAGAATAATCTTGGTAAGAAAAAAGCAACAGGAGCACTCCGGAATGCAGAAAAGATGCAGTCCTTTTGTAAAGAGTATGGGAGCTGTTTTAGGGAGACTTGTCTTAGAACAAAGTAGTAATGCTAAAATGGCAGAGATCTGTTCACACATCTTGTGTTCCAAGTCTGAATTTTCATTTTAAAGGCACAGTTACATATAGCAAATTTAACATGTCCAGCACACATGATTTCTGGTCTGTACTATGAAACAAATAAACTGAGACTTCACTGTTCTTCATAAGTCAAGCACGCGGTCCTCAGACTGACCCTTGAACATCCTCAGAATACAATGAAAGAAGTTGACTGTTTTTTTTCTTTTTATTTTTAAGGTCACCTCATTTTCACAAACCATCCTGACACAATATTGCTCAGAAAAGTCAAAGCAAAGGTGTTCTCCTCTGGAAAACTCATTCTCCTCGCTTGGCATTACTCAGCGTTGCTTTGCTCGTCTGGCAAGGTTTGGGTGAGCAGAGGAAGGAGGCAGGTCTTACTTTGAGATTTAGAGGCTGAATTTTATGTTAGGTTCACAGTTTGTTTTTATTCCTGTCCACTAAATTGCTGCTTTTCCAGGTGAGCCTGAGGAGAGCCCTCTCAAGATGAGAGGAAGCGGAGCACAGTGGAAAAGCAGCAAATTCTGATGGCTTTCTTGCAGATAATAGGAGCAGTTAAATCTTAAAAGACAGTTTTGCTTTCCTCTTCATACTGTCAGATGTGCAATTCTTTTCCGTTCTTTGTGAACGTATCATATGTGACCATCTGCCAAAACCTGTTGGTTAATTAAATTCTTTCATGAGCAAATCACTATTCAGTCAAGTCTGAAGCAGCTGGGGTTTGCCCTGGTACTTTCCAGTTGGTTTTGATCATTGTCATTTCGTTCTGTATTACATAACCCTGTGTGTTGCATAGAGACACAAGGGGGGATGTGACGGCCGTGTCTGGCAGTAGTAATGTTCACACTTCATTATATATAGAAACATCCATTTGTGTTAAATAACTTATTCAGGATGGCCCCACAGTGCTGATTTTCCCCCTTAAACAGCCACTTGGCTCCATGTGCTTCAGGTGCATGTCTCACAACCTGGAAAAGGAAACACAAGGAGGATTGTGCACAAGCAAAATTCAGCTAATGTTGATGAGAATTAGAAAAATGATAGTGCTGGGCTTCCTGAATTCATTTCTAATGAATGCTAATGCATGTCATGTCTGCTGATATTAATATTTCTTACCACTAAAACCTATTGAGCCATGCTGACTTCTGGACTGCCACAGCTCAAGTGCTGGACCTCAAACACTGACATGAAGAAGCTCCTTTCAGTGAAATACTCAACTCTGTAGTCTTTGAATCCCTCCAGTGTTCTACAGCTCACAGTTTGGTTATGAAATTCTTCACTCAGAGGGCGGTGAGGTGCTGGCACTGCTGCCCAGAGCTGTGGGTACCATCCCTGGAGGTGCCCTGGGCATGGGGGGCAGCAGCCCATGGCAGAGGTGGGGCTGGGGGGGGCTTCAGGGTTCCTTCCAACCCAACGGTGCTGTGATTGTATGATGCTTTGTGTGGGGACTGGGAGGAAAGAGTATGTGGTTTCTGCAAGAATGCCATTTGTTCAGTAACTACATCATTTGGTCACAGTCTAGCCACACATTTAGCTGCCTTTACTGTTCCAGTACTTAAGCACAGAAACCTTACAGCATCTTTTCTTAACTGATTTCAGACACATTTTTCTTATCTAAATCATACAGTGGGTACTGTTTGTTGTCCAAGGAGTTACTGTTGGAATGAAGCATTGTTCCCAATACCTGTTGCTTCTGAAGTCGTCACTGGAATCTTGCTTCTTAAAGGTTTTTGGCAAATTGTCTTGCATAGGAAACAACAGCGAGCACCTGAACTTCTCTGTTATGTTTATTGCCTGGAGTTGTTCACAATCAAATAACTGAAGCTTCTTGGAGTTACTGGCAGGTATCCACGCAGGTGGATCAGCGCTGATCTGTCTGGGCACTGAGTGCTGCAAGCAGCTGCTGTACCTGCAGCAATCTCTGCAGCTTCCCAGACAGCTGAGAAAAGCTGCTGTGAATGGATGACCCCCTGCCTTGGCTCTCATTGCTGCCTCTGTCATTTCATCTGAACATACGATCTTAACACTAGTTAAATGACTTCACAGAACATCCCCTACTTTGTACTGTGGATGATCAGCAGAAGGAGTGACACTGTATGCATGGCATCACTTTGCACTAAGCTTGATGAGAAGAGTGGGGAAAGCAACAAAAAGCTCTTTTTTTTCTTGCCCTTTTTTCTAATCTTTGTTTTAACATTTTTTTCTTTTGTTTCTGGAGAATTGTATGTTTGCAGATATCATTTATTGATTGATTTATTGGTGTTTTTTTTCTTTAATTCCATTGACTGTTCTTTCAGCAGAGTAAAGCAATTGAACGTGTCTTTCATTAGAACTGCCATTTCCTATACATACATCATCTGTTGTCTGCAAGCCTTAATTAATTGGTCTCTTTCCTTCCATTTTATTTTTTGTCTGATGATATTTTGCTGCTTCTTACTGTTCACACATGGATTTTAACAGTTCCCTCAATTTCATACTGTGCACTGGAATGCCAAATTACTCAAATGTCTCCTCCAAACATAACCCACAGAACTGCACTGCAGGTGTCCCCTGTCCTTTGCGGTAGATCCAGCGAGTGTATGAACAGCAATTCTGGTTTTCGCTACTCTGCTGCTGTGAGAATAACAAGTAGTCTCTATCAGAGGTCACTGCCGTCGTGAGGTTGCAGAAATGAATTGAATTTCTGTGTGTGTAATTGCATGTGAAAGAGTATTCGGGTGCAATCTGAAGAGGCGTTCCAAAGTAAAGTCTGTAATTGCTAGTAATTGTTCAGCTTTCTCTGGGACTTATTTTTTATGATTTCACCACCTTTGCCAAAGTATACTCCATCTGTACTGGGGAGAGACTTCATTATCTCAGGCACTGTAACTGTGATCAGTAGTGGTCATTTAAACTCTGGTCGGGGAGGGAGTCTTGAGTGGACCTGTTATCTGTCAGTGCAGTGCGATGGAGGTGCTCTCTCTCCCACCTCACTGTGTCGCTCACTGCAGTTGTGTAGTGCAGGTAGTGAGGATGAGAAGCCAAGCAGAAAATCCGTGGCTGTTTTCACACTGCTTCTGAAGCGTCGTGCACGTCAGATCTATGAATGCTGCTAAATTAATGAGTAAAGGGAATTTCATCGAGTGCTAATGGCAACAAAATGATGTTATCAGTCTCTTAAGCTGTTACGGAAGGCAGTTACACAGAGTGAATGAGAATAAGTAGTGCAGTGGGGAGACTTAATTGATTAAAACCTCTGCGTAGTAAACAGGAACATAAACCTGAGCTGTGTGCCGTTCAATACCAAACTGCTGATAGCTGTTCAACAAAACCTGGGCAAAAGGAGCCTGTAGAGAATCTGGGGCCTGCATCAGTAATGGAGTTTGACAATAAAAATCAGTACCCGCTCCCAATATACGGCATTTAATAGTGTCTGCATTTTGTGTCTTCTATTGGTTTGTGTGGTCCTTAAGGTCAGCTGTTAATTTCCTGCCTCTGTCTGGATCTGAGCAGTTCAAGGCTTGGAGGTAATGTGTTATTTTTGTTTGTTTTGTCTGTTCTGTGCCGTGTGGAGGTTATGGCAGCTTGTGAAAATGTTGCTCGAGGCACATAGCCAAGCCTTTCTCAGGAGAAAACAGTTCTTCCTTGGTAGCGAAGAGTAAAGCAGCGCTCCTTTACACAATTCTACAGAATATTTAACGTCACATTAAAAGAAGAATCAGTCTCCTGACAGTAACCACCACTACTTTGATTTTTAAAAGTAAATAATAGACTCTATCCGTTCTTTCCTACCGGATTCTTCTCCTTTTAATTCTATGAATATAGAATTTTCACATAAGCACCTTCATTTGGCCTATTTTTATTGACTTGGTAGGTATATGCCAGGGCTGGGGGTGGTGGGCTACAAGGAGAGGCTGTGCTGCTGCAGAGGATGCCATCTAACAGCGGCGGGTGGGATATATGACAGCATCACTCATTCATCACCTGGTAATTAGGCATTTCATAAGCTTCCTGAAAAAAAAATGACAAGTTCTCTTCGTCTGTCACTGAGGGTCTGAGAGCCACATGCCTGCCCTGAGCACAGCTTTTGGCAGCACCTCTCTCCTTCCTGTCCCCAAACCACCTCATGCTTATTTATGGTATAGAAGCATAACACAGTTCTTCATAGCTCGCTGTCTCGGAAGTTTATGCTGTTAAGTAGTTGATGTTTCTATGTTTCTGTGTTTCTGTATACAGTACTATGTCCTGTGCTGTAGTAAGTTTGCGACGTGATTTGCTCATCAATGGAAAATGAAGTGCGTAAAGTGTGGGTGATGGCTTGAATTCATAGGTCATGAACACTGCTGGGAATGGAGCCTGGAACCTCACAGTCCTCTCTTTAACCAGTGGTAATATTCTGTCTTGAGTGGGGGGGACTGCTGACATCAACTCTGAAATAGTTGATCATGGCAAACCTAGAATGCCATCTGCTTTCAAGCGGCATTGGAAACCTTTTTGCTACAGTCATTTGTTAAGCTGCAGGGTGTACTCCCAGAAAAAAGAGGAAAAGTTTCAGTGTTCATACATGGTAAAGAATTTCTGAGAAATGCTTTGGAGTTTCTGTTGAGTCACTCCTAAAATACTCAGGAGACCTCCGAGTAACACACAGTGATGCGAGACAAGTTGGCTGTAAGTATCTGTCCTTGCCACCAAAAAGTAGTTATTTTTTAAGATGAGAATATGTACATACAGTCTTTTCCAATGTAAATTTTCAAAGCACTTGCAATTTTTACTGTGAGACAGAAAGATAAAGAAGTAATCTAGAGGCTTACCTACAGTTTATCCAATTGAAAGAATGCAGAAGCAGCGTGTGGCAGCATGACAGTGTGCATGGGGGACCCCACGTACCATCACACCCCTCACTGCTTCTTGTTGTGATGTACTGCTCAGGTCCAGCCATGGCTGATAGAAGTGTGCCCCATGCAGATAAACACAGCCGACGTGTACACTGTTACAGTAGGAAGAGAAATACTGCCCGCGTGCTTTCTGTGGTTGTTCTTGTGATGGTAGAAGCAGGGCCAAGTTTTGAAATTGGGATTTGCTCGTGTTTTTGTTAGGCCGGTTTGTTTCTGTTTGTTAATCAAAGAGATAATATTCCTCTGTCAAATTCCTGCGTTGCTCACACAGGTTAACCTAAATAGCAGAGAAATGCCCTCGCCTTTATCATCTCTTTACTTCAGAATGCTGTCTGTACCATTTGCCACAGCAAGCCCTGTGACACTCAGCAGGCCTTCATTTGTGTGGCTGTGGCAATTGGTACTTCATCCTGTTGTCATCCGTTAATCTAATGAACTGGTGATGGTAATTCCCTACAAATACCTGGATTATCAGCAAGTTGAGCCTCCATCCAGTCACAGTTTAAAATGATCTGTGTTACAAGGCACTTAACAGCTGCAGGTGAGGTGCTTAAATAGGCGGGATGAGTAATCAGAACATCTTGGAGGACACAGCAAATTCTGAAGGCTGTGGACTGATACTCACTTCTAATCCCGTGCAAATATTGTCTGATTCTTCCAATCTCAAGGCAGGCCATTTGCTTCTGGAAAGAGATCTTTGTTCTTCAGTGCTTGCTTGGAAGCAATAGCTGCCTTTCACTGAGGAGTGGGTGTAAGTCTCATCCCCCATCTTTCTAATAATCTAGAAAATATTTTTAAAATAAATTTAATGATTTTCAGTAGCTTTATGATGGCAGCATGTTGTGGTCTAACACCGACAAGTAGCTCAGCACCAGACTGCCTCTTGCTTACTCCCACCCAGCAGTGGGATAGGAGAGAGAACTGGAAAGGTAAAAGTGAGAAAACTTGTGGATTTGAGATAAAAGATAGCTTAATAGGTAGAGGAAAGGCTTTGCATGCAAGCAAAGCAAGTGTTCATTCACTGCTTCCCATCAGCAGGCAGATGTGCAGCTGCTTCCAGGAAAGCAGGACCTGTCAGATGAAATGTTTTCTTGGGAAGATGAATGACAGCACACTGAGCATCCCTCCTCCTTTAACCAGCTTTTCTTGCTCAACATGACATTGTGTCTTATGGAACACCCTTTGGTCAGCCTGGGCCAGCTGTCCCAGCTTCTCCTGCACCCTCAGCTCCTTACTAGGAGGGCAGAAGGAGAAGCAGCACTGCTCAGGAGCTGACACAGCAGTGTGTTATCACCACTGTTGTCATCAGAAACTTCCATTTTAGAGGTACAGTTTTAATTGCAAGCTGACTTCTTTCCTAAATGGTGAGTCTTTATTACCTGGATTCAACAAATTCCAAGATCCTGGACAAGCTGCAAGTGATGATGAGATGCCAGATCCTCACAGAGTGTCTAAATGTGTGGAAGGCTTGGTGTTCCAGGCACTGATAACTTCATGTGTTAGCAACCTCGCTGGGATCAGTAGCTGTTCAGAAGCCTGCATGAAAGCATTGGGTCTTACAAGAGCTAAAATAGCTCCTGATCCACTATGAGCAGTGGCATTGGGCTCTTCTGAGAGGGTTTCAGAGGAAGTGTCCACTAGTGCTGGCAGTTAAGTGTGAGAATCAAAGCCTGGCAGGTTCTGCCAGTAAAATACATGGTGGGAGTATGCACAGGGAGAAGAGTGCATGGATGGCTGTCACTGTCTTTTGTCTGCCGAGCCGGATGTGGCTGCTTCTGTGCAGTGCAGCCAGCCTGTGTGGTTAACTGCAAGTGGGAAACATCTGTTTGGAACAGTGGTGTGCACCTGAGAGAGTGGGCAGCCACCTGAAAGTGACTCAGCTTGTGGCAGTCGCTCATGCTGTCCCATCACTACTGAAAACATGTCTGTGTCAAAGATGTGATACAAATGCAGGAAGGAGAGCTAGAAAACTACTGCCTGCCTGCAAAAATCAGTTTCTTAATTTACTGACATCACTCCTGAAGAAATAGCTGAAAACAGCATCAGAAAGCCAGTGAGGTACAAGTCAGCAGCTCCTGCAGGCTGCTCAGTCAGCGGTAGTTGACTGTCTTCTACTGCACATCATTATCAAGTGCTTCACAATTAGTATTAAATATAGTTCTGGGACAACTTCAGAGAAATTATTTTACAGCACAGCAGGTGGAAGAAAGTGCTGTCTGTTACTAAGTTATCTGTCCAAGTAACAGCTGGCAAGAAAAGGGCCTGAAGTTATCCCCCCTCGTGCAGGTAAGTGCCGTGCTTATGCAGGTGTAGAGCATGTTGTGTGGGCTCTGAGAGTCACTGGCTCCAGAAGTGCTGTGGGGCAGGCATGCTGTGTGCTGTGCGGGCTGAGCTGAGTGAGTCCTGGATGTCTTAAATGAATGCTGGGTGCTTTGCACTGTGCAGGTGCACGTATGAGCTCTAATGCTCATCGTTTGATAATGCGACAGAAAAGAACTCGAGTCCCTGTGTGAGTAGTCAGTGTAAAGATCAGTCAGTCAGGGCTGCTGTGATCTTTGTGGCGGGGCTGTCCTGGCTGGTTTCAAGAAGAGCAATGTAAAGATAGTGTTTGTGAAATCCCTGTTGCTGTATGACCTGTGTGTGTTCCCTATTTCTTTACGAATCGTTCAGCAGTGAATCCCTCATTCCAGTTAGCGGACGCGTGAATTACTAGCAAAACTGCTGTTAGTTGTGGACAGCTCATCTTTGCTGCTTAGTTGAGAAGTTAAAACAGTGAACTGGAAACATCATTTGACCTTTCAGCCTCAGCTTTTTCAGTCTGTTTCCCAGAGAGGTGAAAGTATCTGTGTTGGCTGCTTCAGTGTGTGTCTTCCCATGCATCTCCTGGGAGTACTGTGAAGGGTTCTACTTGTGCTCACTTCTTGCTTGGAGGGGGGGAGCAGCATTAATGAGTCCTGTGAGAGTCATTGGAGTCCTCTCAGGTTTTTGCCTTGGAAAATGAGAGGATCAGAGGCACGCTTTAAAGGAGCTGGCACGCTCCTTCAGTGACAGAAAGGGAGACAGATGGGGAGCTTTGGCTCTTGAAGCCTCCATCCATTCTTATAAGGAGAGGGCATTCATTCTTTTAGGCTCTCCGCATTATTTCAGTCTCTAAATACAGTTTACAGTTGCACTTAGTGAATTATGCTTTATTTCCTGTCCTGTGCCTTCCAGCTGTAATGCTTGAAGAGTGGAAATACTGTGTTCTCCCCAGGGGGGAAGGCAGTCTTGTGAAGGACAAAGTGTCTGGGAACCAGTGGGATGAAAAGGAAGGTCAGGAACTGCGTGGCGTAAGTTTCAAATAAAATTCCCAAGGTGGTTTTTTAATCTTACAAAGGAATGATCTGCTCCACTTTTCCCTTATTTGTGACTTCAGGTATTTACATTTAGTTGTGTAGATGTGTGCCGTATGGTGTGCTTATTGACAACATGCAGCTTCAGTTACATTATCCAGGCTGAAAACACCAGAGGGAAGCAACAAGGGTAAGATGGTATCATTGAACACAGTGCAGTGTCCAGCATCCACGTGCTGTAGAAGCATTCTGACTATCAGTATTGATCTGATGCTCTGAATGTGCAAAGGACTGAGCAGTGTAAATGCCAACATGACTGTATGCCTTTTGGCAGCAGCTCCAATGACCTCAAAACAAGAAAACCTGGCTTTTTAAGTTGTACTTCAGTTCAATCTGTTCTCGTAAAAGAAGGAACTAATAACTGGAATTAAATATATATCTATGTATTTCGCTTGTTAGACATCCAGAAGAAGGTTTATATAACAATGCATATTTAGTCCATTTACTTTTAATCCACGCTGACAGAATAGTCACTAGTTTTCTGCTGTTCACAGTGAACTTCAGGCAATCATGCTCTATTTCTGTCCATCACATTCCTCTCATTCACTTCCAAGGGAAGACTGAGAAGTCCGCTGTGACTGTTAGCGAGGTGCAGGGGGGTTCCGATCGCTTCCCCCACACGAGGGATCCCCGCGACAGCGGAGCGGCCGCAGCTCTCGGCCGGGCAGCTCTCGCGAGAGCGGCTGACGCGGCGTGACGTCGCCACGGCAACGGCTCTGTGTCCACGTCCACCTGCCGAGAAAAGGCCTTCGAGAGGGCAGCGACGGTCAGAGACGGAGGGGAGGAGTCGGGGCGCGAGATCCACAAAGGCTGTTCTAACAGGTGTTACTGAGCCTGCTCGTTGCCAAGGCTGCACCCCGGTGGAAGGTTGGTGTCACAAAAACTGTCGAGACCCAGACAGAGGTCCCAAGCTCAAGCAGGATGAAGACAGTAGCCAAGAAGAATGTAGGGAGCCAGACTGAGGACCTGTGCATGCACGAGAGGAAGGCTGATGGTACGGTATGTGTGGCGACTCAGACTGAGGTCCCGTCACGAGATGCTGGTACACAGGGCACTGGCTGTGTTGACTGCTTGAGCCTGGCCTTTGCGGTGCCAGGTGACGGTGGCCACACTTGCATGTGACCAACTGAACGACTTACTTAGCCTTGTGATTGACCTGAAGGAGGAGGTAGAGAGGCTGAGGACCAAAAAGGACTGTGAGAGGGAGACTGACTGGTGGTGTCAGTCCCTGTCAGTCCCGAGGTCTTGGCACATGGCTGAGGCTCTGCATGGAGCATGTCAGTCCCTGCCGCCTTGCAAACAGGTGGTAGAAGGGAACCGGCCGGCAGACAGTGCTGCAGTGAGCTCCCTGTCCTCTTCTCCCCTAGCAGCAGTTTGAGAGAGGAGGAGGAGTGGAAACACATACTGGCTCGGTGAGGTGGGCATCCCCCATCCCAACCATCCTCAGCTCCCCAGGTGCCTCTGCAGAATAGCTTTGAGGCCCTAGAACTTGAGGGAGGGGTGAGTGAGACTGTGGAGGGAGGTCCACCTGTGAGGTTGCCTCGGGTGAAGCAGTCGACCCCACGCCTCACGACTGCCTCCACCTGGAAGGACAGAAGGGTAGTTGTCATAGGTGACTCCCTCCTGCAATGTCGGCCTGACCCAACCTGTAGGGAGGTGTGCTGCCTCCCTGGGGCACAGGTCAGGGACATTTCAAGGAAACTTCCTAGACTAATTTGCCCTTCTGACTATTACCCCTTATTGATAATTCAGGCTGGCAGAGATGAATTTGCTGGGAAAAGCCTGAGGTCTATCAAGAAAGACTTCAGG
>PPHD01016059.1:0-15754 GCA_002909625.1 Bambusicola thoracicus
CGTCTTGACAAAGCTGCGGCGGCACGGGGAGGGCGGCTGGATGGAGCGGAGCGGGACCCGCAGCGATGCCCGCGCGGGGGAGGAGGCTGCTGGCGCCGGGCACGGCGGGCTCGCCCCTGTGAGGCGGTAGCGCCGCAGCGCAGCGAGGGGACGGGACGCCGGGCGGGCTCCTGCCTCGCCGCCCCGCCGCCGCCAGCTCCGCGCCCCGCGGGGGATGCGCCGCGCTGCCCTGCGGGGCCCCCAGCCCGCCCCCCCGGGGCTGCCCGCCGAGTGAGCGCGGCCGCGGAGCGCTTCGTCCCCCCGTGCCGCGGAGCCGCCGCTCGGCGCCTCGCCTCGGCGGAGCCTGCCCGCGGAGCCCTCCGGCTGCAGGTAATGGCACGGCCGGGGGTGGGGAGGTGGGGGGGGGAGAGATGGGGGCGAGCCCGAGGAGGCGAGGGCTCCCGGCGCTCCCGACGGGACGGAGAGGCTCGGGATGCTGCGCTCTCCCCGCGGCTCGGACCGCGGTCCCGTCCGGTGCGGCGAAGCCTTTAGGGGACGGTGACAGCGGGGCTGAGGGCAGCGGCCCTCTCGGGCGCTCCCCACGGAGCGATGCTCGGCGGCACGGAACCGCCCCCGTCCCGCACCGGGAGAAAAAGAAATCCGCGGTGATATATAGGTTTAAATGCAAAACGGCGCGTTCAAACAGTGAGCCATTATGCGTTCGGTGTGAAACGCTATCAACATTTAAAACTTCATTGTCTCCTTTGTACCAAATCCCTGTAAATCTTCCACTAGCCTTTACTCATTTTCATCTGAAAAGCCTGTTTGGGCTGAATAGACAGCAATCAACAGCCTCTGGACTTCTCTCTCTCTCTGGAATGTCAATTAAAATGCAGATTTTTTTCTCCCCCCTCCTCATCTCTTAGTGGTAAAAGACTTGAGAAAAACGGGATAGTCCTGGAAAGCGAATGAAAGAAGTTCAAACAATGCGAAAGTACGGAGGCTGCCAGCCGGTTCCCATTAGTCCTCCAGAATTAATGTTTAATAGCTGTGATGCTCAGATTTGCTCGGAGATTGAGCGGGGATGGAGACGCGTGCGTACGTATGTCTGCATCTCTATAAATAGGTGTCAATATTTAAACGCATAAGCGCTCGTTGGGGAGCTCGGTGTGCCCGGATGGTTGTGGGGAAGGCTGCTGAGTGCTGGCATTGGGGGGCAGGTCCGTATTTCATTCAGATTTCTCTATTCCCTACCTAATAGAGAGCGCTGCTAAGAGCTGCCCGATGAGCAGCGTATTGATTTGGTTAACATGCTCTACAAATTGGACTCTCCCTGGGGAGTGATAAACATCTTATAAACAACAATGGGAGTAGATTAAAAAGAACACTGAGCGTTGAATTTAATTAATGCCACTGCTGAACAAGAACTACTTGTTTGTGCGCGAGTGTGCTCAAAGTGGAGGAGAGCTCGGAGGAATTTGGTTGGGCTCCCAAACCAGTCTGCGTTCCCATGCTCGTCAGTTTGGCACAGAAATTTGGGCAGGTATGTGACGAGGTGAAAATTGACTTGATGAGCGAGTGGCAAGGAGAGCCATCAATCATTGGGGGCTGACAACTCCTCCCCGAAGTGTAGGCTGAGAGGAGAGACAGAGTTCCCTTTCAAGGGGAAAAATAAACACTACGTGTGGCTTTCACTGAGTCTGAGACTCCAGGAGGGATTATGGTATTGTAGTCAGGAAGCCAGAATTGTGGAGGCCAAAAAGCATGCTGGGGCTGTGTTCCAAACATTGAGATAGAGGTACATAATTACCCAGCGCAGGAGGTCCTTCCAGGGAGCCGTTCCCCAGCGACTGTGGCAATCAAACTATGAAAAGAATTTGGGTTCGTTTTGGCTTCGTTGGACTCCGCTCAGTTTGGGAACGAGCAACACTCGGACCGTGGTTGTAGAGTTGGGTTCTGCGGATGGGCCCAGCGCTCTGACTGTCTCTTTGCTACACCTTTTCAAGCCTCGGCTTTGGATTTGGTGTTGCACTGCAGGGGAAGATTCCCTCCGTGCTGCTGTTGGATGCTCAGTGCAGGAGTTGGCAGCCGCCTCCAGGTGAGCAGTGCTGTCAGGTGGCCTTGGGCTGCCGTTCGGGATGGGTGCTGGGACAGGACCAGGCACACGCTCTAAATGGCATTGAATGCAACCCAAAAGTCCTGTGCTGCTGAAACGTAGGTGGGATTAATGCTGTTTAGAAAGGAGTCTGGGATATATGCTAGCGTTCTGGTATGTTTTCTTTTTGCAAAAATATGGTTAAGTTTTGCATTTATATACGTAGCCTTTAATCAGGCTTTACCGGATGATTTATGGAAATTAAATTAGCTTTACCTCCAGCCTGTTAATTAGGATTTATACCCGCTTTACAGCTGGATAAACTGAGCTGCAGAGCTGGGGCCGTGGGGCTGTGAGTCAGAGGCTGAGACCCGTCCTGGGGACAGAACTTCAGCTCCACACCTGCATTGCCCTCTTGCAGGGAGGCGCTCTGTGGGCTCTTCCGCAGTGTCTGTGAAGTGGTCTGGTGGTGGTGGTTCCGCTGGAGGTGGAATGGTTGCACACTTGTGGTGTCATGCTCTGCTTCAATCTCTGAAGGAGCAACGGAGCATTGAGCTGGGATGGGAAAAACTTGCCCCAAAGTGTCAGGGGCTCACCTGAAATGCTGCGTACGAACCGTTTCCCCAACTTGATCTCTTCTAAAATCTGCTTCTGGGAGTTCCAAGGGTGCCCTGCAGCATGCCTGTCCCCAGTGCTGGGAGCTGCGGTTGGCTTCCAGCCCTAAGCGAGAGGTTGAAGAAGTCTGAATACACTCCTTAATGGTTGGCTCCATGGAGGGAGAATGTCTGTTCATTTTGCTGAGTTCTGCATGCTGTGGTACTGCAGCTCAGGCTTCTTTTTTCATCCTTTATTTAAGGACAGGAGCAGGAGGGGAAAAAAGAGGTTTTATGCTATTCTTTCCCCCAAACCAGTGCTCTCTAAGTTTCACTTGGGTTTCATTACTTCTGAGATGAATTATTGGCTGATTTAAACAGCTTGCTTGATTTATCCATTGACAGTGGTGTACCACCTTGTATTTCTGGGGGGGAGAATACAGTGTAATTGCCATGGTGAGCTGTTGGGTTGCCATGTGAGGATGGTCTTGGTGCGGTGCTTCTGGGGTCCCCTAAAGTTTCTTTGGCACCGGTTCTCATTTCTTTTCCATCAGCCCATGGCAGTGTTAACAAAACACTCAGCTCCATCCATTGGAATTAATTTTACGGAGAGTGAAATGAACTTCTTTCCCCCCTATCTGAAACATGTGTATTAATAAGGGCCTTTGAAAAGAGAATGCTTGTGTGCACGTGTGTGCGTGCTGTGCAGTTGAGCATGTATGAGTGGAAAATGATGTTGGGGAGGTCTCGTGTGCAATTCCTGCCCAGGTTTATATAGCTTTCAATTGCTGGAACGCAGTGTAGTTAACCAGTACCTCTGTGAAGATGAGACCCTGTTACCTGCATGGGGCGCTCCGTTGTTAACAGGCACCAAACTGAGGTGGAAGAGGGTACACCTACAGGAGAGCTGGAATTGTTGAGGCAAAGTAAGGTTTTATGGGCTGTCTGAGCCTAAGGAGTGTTTTTCAACTGCTATTATAGTGGAAAACTACTGAATTATTGAAACTTCAGCTGCCCGCGGAGCTGCCTCGGTGAGGGAATGAGAAAACTTAACATAAACCTTCAAACAATAACAAGAATCTAATTTGTATAATTGTGGTAATTTTGCAGCATTACAGGTTATGTGTCTGTACATGTGTGCGCCTTTGTTATTTTTTTTCTAAACTGTATATTTTTCTGTCAGTAAAATAGCTCTCTAAATACGTGCTGAGAAGTGATTTTGTGAAAACAAGGAGGACTTGGTTACACCTCGGGTGATGATGGAAACTGCTAACAGAAAATGAAAAGTCACTCACTTTTCACATATACTTGAAACTGGAAAAGTAGTTTTCCCATCCTTCTCCTCCTCCTCCCCCTTCTCCTCAGCTCTGTTTGGGGCTTTGTGGGGTTTTTTGGTTTGCATGTAGGATGGTTTTGCTGACAGCATTTCATCTCTCTCCCCGCAGCCGCTGCCGTTCCCGGTTGAGGAGGGATTGCCCTGGCCGAAGGCACTGCGTTCTGTCCATGCTCCTGTAGAGGTGCTCAGATGGGATTAAAGTCCACATGGAGATATGGAAATGGACCAGGAACTTACTCTAAAAAGATGGTCAGCTGGGATTCGGGTTGCCTTATCTGCCTGGTGGTGGTCACCATGGCTGGACTTTCCCTGGCTCGACCGTCATTTAACTTAGTTGTTGAAGATGCCACTTTGGAACCCGAAGGTAAATCATTCTAGAATACTTAATCCTGCAAAAGGAGTTAATTTTAAATATGTCAACATCTGAAATAGAAGTCAACAGCTTTGTGTGCGTTGGTAAATAGAAGGCAAGTAACAGATTTGCCCTCAAGAATTATGTTTTCCAACTTTTCCTATCCACACGCGGACTGAGTTCATGCAAGCATGCGTTTATTTAATCTTGTGCAAGCAGTGGTGTCAATGATTTCACTTGGGACTGTCATCGCGTTGTATAATCAGAGCATACAGCTGAAAGTTTTCAGGAATGGGTCTTTAAGGAAACCTGTTGCGTTTATGTACCTGTTATGTATTGCTCAAGAAAGGACACCGCTGGGTAGCTGTACATCACTGTGATTTGAACTACCTGGAAAGTTGGGAGGAAAAAGAAGCGCCAGTTGTTTTTAATCACGCGCCCTGATTGTTTAGCTTTGCAGGGCACTCTGCAAAGGCAGGTGTCACAGCCCTATTGGTGTTTGTGGCTGGTTGCTATAAATCTCCCTATTGTTGTTAATGCCCAAGAACAATCAGTACGCTGTCTGGATCGCAGGGTCTGGAAGTGCACATGAGGAGATCTGAATAGCAAGGAGAGATTATTGCTGTGAAAGCAAAAACTAATTGAAACCTCTGCATTGAAAGAGACGTTCTGATAAAATCTCCTACTTTGAGCCTGCACCTGTTGGTATGTTCTTGTAGGTTATCCCCCCCTCAAGCTTCCCAAAGTGTTTTTCTTTATAGAGCTAAGGAAGGGCTGCTTTTCTTCTTGACCTGAGCCACTTGTACTGTGATTTTATGGAGAGCGTAGGATCATTTCTGCCCGCTGAACGCCCTGTGGAAAAGCAAGGCTTCCTTCTTATAGTTTTATTTGTCGTTCGGAGGGCTGATTGCATTTCTATTAACTGTCAAAACAACGTAATAGCCCATAAACCATATTTCATCGGGCAAGCTTTCTGGGGGGAATTTAGCCTATACATGTCCTGCGACCCATGTCCAGGGATACAGCCTTGTTTTTATTTAATCCACTTCCATGCAAAACGTATTTGTTTCTACCCACTGCCTCTAAAAATAGACGTCACCAGCTAACGCATTTCTAGAATCTCTTCCAAGTACATTTTTATTGATGGCAGGGGAAAAATTATTTAGAGACGATGAGCCCTCCTCCCTAGCAAGCATTCCTGAAAAAAAATGAATGCAGTGCAGCAGTATCGTCATCCGTCACGGACAGAGACTGTTGATAGCAAAGCCTTCTTGGTTCATCCCCTCCCCTTTTGAAGGTAACATGAGAATTTGAGAAAGCTCAACTCTCATCACCGCTTACTGTATGATTTGTTAATTGCACATCTGGAGCCTTTTTGGCTTTTCGGAGGAGTGAGAAAACCAGGGATAATTCTGGTTTCGGATGAGCTGTTTATAGGGAGGTCCACTGGTTTTAGGGGTAAATGGGGAAGAATGTGACTGCATGAATCATGCAGGGAGAAGGGTTAACATTTTTGACTTACGCCTTAACAGTTTTCTTTTAATAACTATTCTTCTTCCATGAGGAATATCCAATGGGTGAGAATCAAAGTGTAAATTGCTAAAAACTACTGAAAACTTCTTCCCTGGGCAGGAATGTTAACTTACATGAGATAATTTTAGACATAAGAACTTGAATTGTTACCAGAAAGGGGGAAAAAGAGCTTCTCAGTTAATGGTATAATATTAATGCTATAATAAGCTGTTTTATGTTGTAGAATACAAGCAATTGTGTGGGATTTATATCTGAGATTTGGGAAATAAAACCTCTTTTATGTACTTCGTTAAACCCTTCTCTAAAAAAAAGAAAAACCCGCTCTTTACTGAATTACCTTCATTGGTTCCATCACTGCCACCCACAAGCTCTCGGTGCTGAAAGGAGAACAAAACGCTCTTTTAACAAATCTCTTCAAAGACAAAGCTGACTTTTATTGTTATTATTTTTTTAATTTAGTGAATGCCAAACATTTTGGCCGCAGCTAATCTGAGGCAGTCAGGTGCTCCACAAACGTGTGCTTTTGGTCGGGTTGCTGACTGAGCAGTCATTAGAGCAGTGACATTTTGGACCAGCTGAGAAGGTCGCCAGGGCTGTGACCTTTTGTGACATACTTCGATCTGTTCCTTAGTCTTCCTTCGTGGACATGCCCTGGATTTTGTCTTTTTTTGGTGCTAAGTGCTTGTATTGTTGTTCTTTATTGTCTTAGTGACTCAGAATATTCAAGAGGCTGCATGCAGTGTTAACAGGAATTGAGATTGTGGCTTTTGTTCCTTGGGCTGTAAGAAATAACCCCTGGTTGGAATACAGTCATCTCTTAGCTAAACACAACTTTAGGGACGTTGTAACCACTTTCTTCAGGGTCTGTAGTTAAATCCGTGCTTTAGCACAAGCAGTATTCATCTCTCGGGGTAATCAGCTGCATAGCTGTGTGTACACATGCACTGAGGTGCTTTGCTTTGTTACCTGCAATATATCTGATCCCTCTGGTAGCACCCTTCTCTGAGCTTCTTTTATGCAGTGTCAGGCTCTGGATCTGATCTGTACCCATTTGCTGTTACTCCGGGACGTGTAAAGATATCTACGCTGAAGAGGGTATACTGAGCCATAGTAAACTATAGTGTCAATATTGATATCATGGATGCTCACCAAGAGCCGGGTCCTGGGTCTGTTTATCGTAGTTGCAATGCTTTCTTTCTTATTCTGTGATGGCAAGATCAAGGTTGAGGTGGTGTAAGCAGAAGCAGGACCTGTAGGAGCTGGTTTGGAGACTGTCAGCAATCGATTTCTGCCTTGTATCAAGTGTTTACAGTTATGTTTTTTTATCCCGGGGAGCACAAAGACTTTCTGCTTCTAAATATTTAGAAACGAGTCTGCCCCAGCGTGCATAAAGGAGCCATTCTCTTTCTGTGTACCCAGCCCGTGAAGGCCTTTGACAGCCAACGTTACAAAAGGGCTTTGACCGCACACATGGCTTGAAGGGTTACTTTGTGAACTGAATAATTAGTTTAGACATAAATTTGATAAATAGCAAGCTCTCCCTTGACCTTTCCTTGCCCAGGCTGTGTGTTATCGTTCTGCTGGGCAGCTAATTTAGCCTCTTCCCCATCCAGCGATGCTGGCCTTGGAGTGCCCGCTCGGAGCCCTCGCCTGGTGCAGTAACAACGTGTTTCAGTTCTTTTAATTTAGGTCAAATTTCAAAGGACTAATTTAAGCTTTCCACAAGGGACAGCCTAGTTCTGTGTCCTGTGGAAAAAAACAACAACAACAAAACATCATAGTTTAAAATGGCCCTGAATGCTTGTTTGGGAAGCTGCTAGAAGCTGCAGTGAGCGAGGCCTTCTGTCATGGGTTGTGTGCTGATGGTGGGCTCCAGAGCGACTAAAGATTTGTCACCTGAGCTTTACCTCTGTTCATGGACACTGAACAACATACGAACACGTTCGGCGTGGTACCCAGAGGAGCATGGAGCTTTTTGTAAACACACTGCTTTATCCGCAGGCTTAAAGGGTGATGTTGCAGGTGGTCACAGCGTGGTGAGCTGATTGGGGATGCTTCGTTAAGCGTTGTACCCCACCTGATGAGGTTGTGGGGGTCCTGCAGGGTGTCTCTCAGGGACCGTTCTATGATGATTCTATGACCATGCAGCAGATGGAAGGAAGGCTGCGTGGCAGTGGGATGTTTGCTGTCACCCAGAGCAGTGTGCCCACTCGGTGCAGCTGGCCCTCTCAGTGCTGTGGGCTGTAAGGCCTGGATGCATCTCTGGGTCAGGTAGGGAACATAAAGCAAAAGCATCCAACGAGAATTCCCTTGCAGTGTTATAACTTTCAAAAGATAAATGCCTGCAAGTTGCGATTAATGCTTCAAACTGATTAGTTAAATCTGAGGGCAATTATTGCAGGCCATTATGGAGGAATGTGCCATCCCCACAGATTGAGGTGTGGGTTGGATGCCCTTTTAGAGATCCAGTTCCACAAGTTATTTGGCCCAGTGCTGGGATTGCTAGCTGAGATTCTGGGGAATTAGACAGGTAATCAGATTTAATTGGATTTCATGTGTCCGTTTTGCATTGAAAATCCCCTGTCCATCAGCAGCACCGTGGCCTGGAGCTGTAGGCCGATGGGCCGCAGACATGGCTGCTATTTATGTTTGGTGTTGGTAGATGCTGCAAACTGGTAATGAGTCAGCATGGCAACTGTTTTGCAAAGCAGCACAAAGAATTGGATATTTCAGACTTAACAGCCAATTTAAAAACCATAGTTTTCTGGTGTGTGTATTTGTAGTGGGGGGAGGGCTAATTTTCTGGAATTTGATTCCTTCAGTGTTTTGTGGAGCCAGAAGGTTTGCAAACACGCTGAGTTTTTTCTTCTTCTTTTCTTTCCTTCGACCGACTCCAATGGCAACACAGTTTTTAATTTTGAAATAGTTGTTCCTTGGCAGAGGCCGTGCAGTGAATTTCGGGCTATCGTAACTTTTAACAGGCGAGTTGCAAGCCTTTGAGAGCAGCGTTTACAATGGAAATGCTGACAGCCCCGGTTATGCAAGGTTGTGTATGCATGAGATGATGGACTATTGTGGTGTTGCAATAACAACTGTCGCATAGCCCTTAATGAGTGTATGTCTGTATCCAGCTTCAGCAGGAATGATCGCTTGCCTTTTAGGAAATAAGTTCAGAGACCATTTTCTTAGTGTGAATATCAAATTTAGGCAGAGATGGAAATGCAAGAAAAATACACAGCGACCCTTAACTGTCAGATTTTAATCTGTGAAGCATTTTGTGAGTCCTTGTGATTGAAGTTTTACAGTGAAAGCAGAGACTTTCCCTTTTGGAAGCAGCACTCGTTAGCAACACAAATCCATACTTTTTCACAAGAGCCACCACTCACTTAGGCAAGTTGCATCTTGTCTACCTGCAGTAGCACACCTGGCCTAGGTAAAAGAGAGAGCTTATTTCAGTGCAGTTAAATGCAAAATCTGTGCTGAAAATCTGCCAGAAACCCCAAGCGAGTCTGAAAAGATGAGAGGTGTTGCAGCAGTTTGACCTGATTCCCTGGTTTTTGCCCAGACCTGGTCAAATACAAGCGTTTTTGGTCAGAGCGTGGTGATTTGTGCTTGGGATGGCTGTGGGGAGCAGGGGAGCGTTCAGCACGGAGCCTGTGGGGTAAACTTAGTGAGTAATGGACATTCAGAGTGTCCTGTCCCATCTCTTAACTATCGCTGGTGTCTGTGTAAGATGAACCCCTGCCTTGTAGGAGCACTGAGCGCTGGTTTCCTGCTTCAGAGCAGCAGAGCATCCAGCACCTAGCACAGAGATGTGCCCCACGCGTTTCAGTCTTTGCTGGCTCAGGTCCTTTCACTGAGTGTCGCCTCACAAATGACATTATCCGTATCAAGGAGAGGGACGGAAGGGCAAGCTCAGTGCTGGTAGAATTCTACTGCGCAGCTTCCTTTGTCTGCCATGCTATTTTTATTTTAATTGTATTTTTAAAATTACTGTAGCGAAAGCATTTGGTGAACCTCAGAGAAGCCGAGGAGCTCGGAGATGTGACCTACTTTAATTCCCTTCCTCGCATGCCATTGCAAGTTCTGTGTAATTATTGCTTTTCCTCCCCCACAAAAGAACTGGCTCATCGGTTCGGGACATTGAATGATTTCGAGCTGCCTCGCCTCTCAAGCTGAGGAGGGGAAAATCTGTTTGTACGAGGGGGAAACAGCCTCCGTTTGGGAAGGTTTAGCGGGGCAGGCAGTGCCATGTGCTGGGGGACTGGTGAGGAGGAAAGGGAGGATGAGCTGTTGGTTGAGGAGGAGAAAATCGTGGGTTCGTGGGGTTTTTGTGCTTATTTTTCACTGTTTTCTCTCCCTCTTAGTTTTTCATGAGTGTTGTTTGGAGCAGGGTTCTGTGACATCGGAGTTACCACCTCGGACTTTCTCCCAGGGGGCTCGTCCAAGCTGTGGCCAAGTTTAAATGGGATTTGGGGCTGGATGCTGCAGCCAGGAGTGCTGTAGCAGTCTGTGCTATGCAGGACGTGTCCGTCGGAGGTTAAATCACGGTTAGGTGGAAGAGAAGCGGATCAGAACACCGTGCTGCGACTCAGTTCTTCCACGTAGTAAAGTGATGTGGCACATAAAGAAAACAACAACTCCATGAGGTTCACTATATTCTTTAGGATGGCCTGGAGGAGTGCGCTGGGCCGAGGTGAGCAGCTGGCAGGACCGGGCAGCCGGGCACCCAACCAGCTCTGCCAGTTTGCGAAGGGCCCTGCTCAGTGTCTGTGTTGCAATGTTTAATTTGTTTCAAGAAAAGCAACATTTATAATGGTGAAGGCTGCTTTAGGCCACCCAGCTGTTTTTAATAATTATTTAAAGAAAAGGGGGAAAAAAAAAGTTGAGCAGTTCCTGAGCTTGGTTGCGTTAAGCATTGTTTAATCACAAAAAAATAGCCGTGCTTAGATCCCATGGTGTTGAAGTACCCAGATTCAGCTGATGTTGTTTACTCACCCGGGCAGCACAGGTATTTCAGCCGTGCGGGATTAGCACGGAGGCATTGTAATAAATCTGCGGTGCATGGCTGCTCGCTAATAGCCCTTCTACTAACAATTCAGAAACATTCGAACCATCTTCCATTAGCATGGCACAGTGCCCAGCAGTGACTGCTACAATAACGAGTGACCCTGGTGTCTGCAAGTTCAAAGTAACCCTTTGTGGGGCACCTGGAAGGGCAGCCCTCCAGCCTGGCTTTAACTCTGGGTCTTGCTCGGCACTCCTCCTTGCTGCCAGGTATGTGTTCCTTGCTGTGCGGAGCTCCTCTGCCCACTGATTAAATACTACAGTCAGTTAGAAGTCTTCTTTTTCCAAATCCCACCTTAGGAAGTGGGGAAGATGAATTTCAGAGGCAGAGTGGGGAATAAGCGAGATGAGACTTCCAGACGAGCTGCTGAAATTAAAGAGGATTTGTATAGTCAAGTAAAAATGGGACCGTGTACAAAAGAAACAGCTGCCGACTTGCTTATAGGGAATCTGAATAGATGTTCTCAGCCTCCAGAACTAGTGCTCGAAGGTGAAATTGTGCAATTTTTAACCTCTCGGTTGTAATTTACTACTTTTACATGTTGAATAATAGTAATAGTCCCAAGCACAGCCTTTGGCAAACCTGGAAAAGAAGTAGGGTCGTGTTTTTTATTGTCTGGATTTATGCCGTGTTCTGTTTTGTTTTTATGCTGCTCTTGAAATGCAAATAAGGGACCTGGAGAAAAGCTGTAGATGGGAATGGATGCAAGAAAATATGGAAAACAGTAAAACTCTGCTCAACTAAATATACATGGTGATACCTTTTGCCTAGGCTGTCTCTAATAAACAGAGCCTTTCCCAGGCGAACTCTTAACACTAAGCTGGACAATGAAGTTGGTTAAATTGCTTTGCTGCTTGGCTGTAGGTAGAATATGGTCGGGAAGATTTCATGTTCTGCTGTTGTTGGAAGTAAAAATACCGAGCAAATGATCCCAACCTCTTCCTGGATTTTACCTTAACGGTACAGAAGTTTAATTTTCTTTCCCATTCTTCACTTGAGATTCTGGAAAAAGGTGATACGTTTTCTTCCCCTTTGTATTGTATAATAGATTACAAGAGAAGATTCTTCTGTAATGACTCTGAAGAGTAGTTAATTATTTTTGAGATTGTGTTTCAGATACGTTACGTTCACATCGTACTTCCCGGTACTCTCAGTTAGCTTTGGGACCAGAACTCTGTTGCTTTGTGCATCTCATGGAGTTTTTGTCTTGAAATGAAATTTTTGGAATTTGATGCATGGAACCAAAGGTTCAAATCCTGAAGATGACTGTAGTTTCTCATCGTATCGATGATGTTAAAAGGCAGCGTAATCATTTTAGGGTTTTTGGGGTGGCGATTCAAGCTTAGGGGTGATTCCTCTCTCCCTTGTTACCAAGCCTTTGTGCAGAAGAGACATAGTGATGCCGATGTTTTACTGCTTCTTACTTTGTCCCTTGTCTGGAACCAAGTCTTACACTGGCTATTGTATAAAGAAGTCTTCATCCTGTAAGGAGCAGACCGTGAAGAACTGGGACAAACAGGAAGAAATCACAGGGCCGTTCCCAGCAGCAGGAGGTGGCCTCGCTGGTCTCTCTGCTGTTTACTTTGAACTTGGCATGCTCCATGTCTTCCCTGGCTTGGCTTCCAGAAGCATGAAGCACACAGCCAAGCCCACGAGCATGTGATAGTTGGCATTTTTGATGTGTGTTATGTGGTTGTGCAGCCGTAACTCAACGATCGCAGCCATAAAGACAGGTAGGAGCAAGCAGGCTACAAGTTATAGGAATCTTAATCTCTGCACAAAGCCTGGACATGTACAGGTTTTTTGTTTTCTTTTTTTCCTGCTTCTGAGGAGCAGTCTGCTTGCTTTAAACATGGATATGGGGTGTGAAGTGTCAGCATGACTGCTTTGCAGCCATGACAGCTGGGCTGTAACAACTCGAGTACCTCGGGCACTACGGGAGCAATGGGGCTGAGGCCCAGTTTGCCCCCGCAGCTCAGCCCAGCTGTGCCTGACACAGGCCCTTGGGGTTTGATCTCCCCTGGGCTACCCTGGGGTGCTGCAGTTCTGAAACTGCTGCTATGCTACAGAACGCGATGCATAGCAGATAGATGTATTCATCTGCTGATAGCTTTTTGGTGCATCTTTACTCTTGGCCCGGGGATCTGCAAGCAATGGAACTCTGCTGGTCACCAGAATTATTTATTTTTCTAAGTCTTCAAAGCTTAGGAAAACAACTTAGGGCCACGTAATATTTTCCTAGTGATGACATTGGCAAGTATTTCAATTGGAGCCAGTTCTTTTATTTCATTTTTCTTAATGATCTGGATATACGTAACCCTCAGTAGGCATTGGCACCATGCTGTAGGCACAGAGCAGGTCAGGGTGGCTGGAAGCTCTACGCTTGCTGGGGTACCCTGCATGTATAACGTGGCAGTGCTTGCTTCATTTTGCAAGTCTTCACTTCCCGAGCAAAAGGATTCTTTCTGTACTTCACATCTTCACCTCAACCCACCTTTTGCCTGGTTTTATCTCTCGTGCAGCCATCGAATGACTCGATCCTTACAGAGCAGGGATAATAGGGTTTAAGGAGATGCCAGGAGAAACACCTCAGTTTGTTTTGGAGTCTGCTGCATGATGTTTTTGGAAGTTGCCATTGTTTTCAAACAGAGCATCCCAGGAGTTTGTTTTAAAGGAAGAAGGCAAGACTTAGGTTCTGCCACTTCTTTATGTTTGTAGTGCATCCCCTGCTTGCTGGTGCTGAGCATTTGGTGAAGATTTTTGTAAGGCCTGTATAGTTCCTATCAGATTTGAACAATACATAGTTTTAAACAGTGAAGGGCATACAAAAGTGTTTTGTGCCCTTTGGAGTGTTGTTCGTAATGACAAGGGATGTTTTTATGTTTTAAAATTATGAAAGGAAGATGAGTAGCTTTGAAAGGAAAGTATTTTATCAGAGCACAGAGACTTCCTGACTTCCTGGCCAAGGCAGAGCCAGGCAAAGCTGGCAGCTAGCTGGCATAAACACGGCACAAATAGGACAGCAGGGAATCCAGTGACTTTGGAGAAACAGATGGATGAATTGCAAACACTGTGTTGTCCCCCTTTGTGTAAGGAGACGTGCTCAGCCTTTGTGACTTTGGTTCCCTGTTGGCTAACAGCAGTTAGTCACAGCGGCCAGGAGCCACTCTGCATTTATGAACCAGTGGCCATTGCTTTTGTAAGTTGAGTTTGCTGTCCATCATCCTATGAGAAGAAGACATGGAGCTGCTCTTAACATTAGCATGGCACCTTATACCATAGGTTGTACGAGAGAGATGAGAAGGTTGCAAACCTGGTTGATACCTGGGCTTTCATTAGCTCCATAGGCTGTCTCCTGCAGAGAGCAGGAAGTTTTGGTGTTTGATTCAAAGTCACTGGGGTCTGTGGCTATTGTGCTTCAGGCATAGCTCAGTGTTTCCATTCCGTGTAGCTCACCCAGATTGGTTTTGCTGGATCTTCCTCAATTCTCAGAAAAACAGCAGGGCAGGAGAAGCAGCGGGAGGAGCGTTTGCCAGCCTGGCATCTCCCATGGGGACATTCAATTTTGCAATGAACCTCTTGGATTCTTGACAGGTCAGGTCTGTTGACCCTTCTGGGCATGCTGTAGTGAGTGTTTAGTTATTTACTAAAGCCTTTTGAAGCGAAAGTGGCTTGATGGGATCTGAGGCTTTTGTGTGATGGAGAGTTGTGTGAGAATCTTTGCTGGGGTTAGCTATTAGCTGATTGTTTAATTATTTGGCTCTGTAACTAAGTAACTAAATGCCTTGAGCTTTAAGATAAGCAGCTCTTTGTTAACATTTTAATAAATGGAGACAACTAATAATTATCTAAAATCTAAGGAAGTATAAATCTCTCATTTCAGTGACCAGTCTTGATTAGAAATACGACTTGGAATATAATTATGCACCTCATAGTAATGTTTAATGGGGCTTTCGGAATGTTCTCGGTCCTCCATTGTGGTCGTGGCTTTCATACAAACAGTATTTACTCCATCTGATGGCTGGATGGCATGAAGCATGCTGTGACCATGTGTGAACAGGTGAAGGAAAAGTTCCCATCGTGTGTTTATTTAGCAGGGACTTGCTTTTCCATGGGGTGCTATTCGGTGGCTCCACCTATAAAGTTTCAATATGCTTACATTGTGTGCAGCGCTATTACAAATAAGGATGTAGCTGGGAGTAAACAAGAGCAGAAGCAGTGTTCCCTGCCTTGTCCTCCAGTGCTTTAGAATGTCAACAGAAATGTTACACATGCCTTTGTTTGTTTGTTTTTTAAGGGTGACAGGCAGGTGTTATTCACATCAGTTAAAGCACCTTTGCAGCGGGAACTGATGCCGCAATTATAGGATTTGCAGGTGAAGTCCCTCTGAGAGGAATCCTGGGCTGTGCAGAGCTCACGGAATGAAGTGTCGGGTGATGAGTAGCAGTTTACAGGGATGGCTCAGGGATACAGTTTTAGGCAGGAGGAGCATAAACGCGTTATCGAGTCATCAGATGTGATGCCAGGTCATCAAGCCTTGCTTGGCAGCTTGTGCTCTGCTGGGCCATCTCCTCCCTCCTGCCTGAGACATAGCTGGTTCTTTTCGCTGAGGATCTTTGGGTTTGGGGGAACTGCAGAGGACGCTGCCCCAAACACCAGAGGATGGGTGCGAGTGAAGGCTGAGCATGGCTCATTTCTCTGGTATGCTGAAAAGATGTGCAAGTGGGGAAATAATCCTCGTGTAATCCTCAGGGGCAGCGTTGCTGTGATTATTATACAGTGTGCAAATTTGTCCCTA
>PPHD01016060.1:0-15754 GCA_002909625.1 Bambusicola thoracicus
TTTTTAATGAGTATGTAAGGGTATACGGAAAGATGGTGTTCACTTCTTTGAGAGTACCTGGTCAAGGAATTTATCAACGCAAAATAAATAAATAAATTAGTTGCAAGAGAAGAAGGAGTCCATAAGCCAGAACACAAAGGGACACAGACCTAAGTAAAAAATGATAAGGGAAGCAGTGATGAGAATGAAACCTGGTCAGTCAGACTTATTGATACGGGTATTTGAGAGTGTGAGAATAGTTATTCCAGCCAGATTATCAAATTGTGAAACCTTGTCAATTGGGAAATGGCAGAAAGGGGGGAAATCAGAAGTAAAATATATGAACACAAAATTAACAAACAGAGACAATGATAAGAAATATATCTTCCAGTTACACTAATTAATGAACTATCAAGAAACATAAGGCATCACTTTCAGGATGATCAAACTGGACTCGGCAGCTAGTAAGATTGTAAACTTGGAACAATCCCAAGCACGGGACTGAGAGGGGTGCAAAAATTGACAGGACTATACAAACCAATAAGAGGATACACAAGATGGGGAGCAGGGAGGAAAAGAAGAGGTGAATAAGTAGCACAGGGATTGTTCCTGTTTGAAACAGGACCAGTCAGCATGATTTCCTGTCTGAGTCTTGTGCCTGATTTACACAGTCTGCCCAATCCTCCTATTAAATAGTTTATTTTCTACCTGTCTACTCTCACTCTCTATCCTGTTTATAAATGTACTGTAAGGACTGCGTGCTAGCTATTAGTGAGTTCTGTGTGTATGGAAGTGAAATTTGGTGTCAGCTCCTGGAGTCAGACCTGGGATGAAGGCACCCCACGGCCTGTGGTGTCAGCTACTGGACTCAGTAGTTCTCACGTCAGTAGCTGGACAGGCCATAGCTCTCTGGATCCAGGGACTGTTTTACAGACCTCCTACCCAGAAAACGCTCACAATCATGAACCTGCTAATAAAGAAAAAAATAACAGAAACTATTATCTGAAAGACACTGTGGAAGATTTCATAAGCATTCTTTCTAATGGTAGCTATTGCTGGTACTTACTAACTGGAAAAATCAGGCTGACTCATATAATTTAATGTAATTCATAGAGAGAAGGAGAAAAAATGCACAATATGTATACATTTATGTACATGTGCACATGTACATGTAGCTATATATTTAGAAGCAGGGATGGTCATGGCTGACTTAAACAGAGAGAAAAAATATCTTAATTATGTCATTATATTTTCACCAGACCTTATATAACTCTCATTTAAGAAAAAAAAAAAAAAAAAAAAAAAAAAAAAAAAGATTCTTGCAATTCTTATTTAAGAAATATAAGACTTCCATTAACTGGCCTAAACTTCACTTAGTTTAAGCAAAAAGAGATTAAAATATCTGTCATATCAGAAAGGATGAGAGAGCTGGGTCTCATTAGCCTGGAACAGAGGAAGCTCAGGGGTTACTTTACCACTGTGTATAAACACAGAAGTAGGGGAGGGACAGCAAAGAGGGACCAGACGTTTTTCATTGTGCCCAGTGACAGGATGAGAGGCAACAGGAACAGATTTATGGATGGGGAATTGCCCTTACACATAAGAGAATAGCTTATTTCCCTTTTAAGGATCAAGAACTAGAGCAGGCTGCTCAGAGAATTTGTAGCATCTCCCTCCTTGGAGATCTTCAAAAGCTGTCTGGACTCAGACATGAGGAACTGGCTCTAGATGCCTACTTGAGCAAGAAGGCTAGACAAAATGACCTCCAGAAGTGCCTTCCAATCTTCACCATTCTATGAATTTCTGATGCAGTTCTGTCTTACTTCTGGAAGAGCGATAGATTTCACATCCAGTCTTGCTAGCTTACGTCTAAAAATCTATGATTTCCATCTGTCCTGATATTTATAAATTAGCACTTCCATAGTAACTAAGCATAAAAACTTTTCAACCTTTTTATGAAGATTAGACAAATCTCTGAGCAAATATATTGAAGCAGTATCTGAAATTGTCCATAAAACTATGCTCTAAACTTAATTCTGAAGGGAAAATAATTATTCTAAATAATTTTTCTGTGATTATGTAATAAGATCTGTTTCCTAACATAGACAAACATTTTTTTCTATATGAATTTACAAGATTTTTTTTTTTTTTTTTTCTCTACATTCTTGAGAAGATCCTAATTGGACACTTAAGGCAATGAATAATTTTCTAATCACTGAAATCCAGAGCTCCAGCACAACAATGGTTACTAATTAACTTCATGTGGAAATTTCTCATGTCTCCAGCTGTATGGATTAGAAAGACGGTTTTACAGCAACAACAAGAACAACAAAACAAACATATAGAAAGTATTTTCATACTTCTAGATATCCAATTTGCAAAATTATCAAAACGATTTCCTGGACAAGCAAGATGCAACCCCTGATGTTACTAGTATATCTTTTTTATGTCTCCTCTAGGCATCTTCCATCAGTACTGAGACCACTAGTGCATCTGCAAAGACTTGGAGAGTAAAAATTTTCACTTTCTTCATCAATAAATTGATTAATTAAATCAGAAGTTCTCCAAAAAAATATTAGAGACAAAACATTTGTTAAAGGTTTTAATGTTTTTGTTGGGAAAAAAAAAAATCATTAAAAAATCCCACTCATTTAAAATCCTACTATTATTTTACATATGTAGAAATTTATTACAGTTGGCAGACGCAACTTGTATTAAGATTAATAAGAAGTATCCCTCGTCACCTCCTTATTCTGTTGGGCTTTATTTTGGTTTCCAGAAGTTCAGTATTTACCAAAAATATAAAGACTCCATCAGCTTTGTTTCTATCTTTTCCTCTGAAGACCTAAGATTAACCTGATAAGCATGGGGAACAATGAAGAGATAAAATCTGCCTTTTGCTGACAAAGTGGGAGTGGACACAACTGCAGTGGCTGGGCAGGGACTAGCAGTAAGTGCCCTGCTGGTTAATGCCTTGTGCTTGCTCTTCCAGATGCCATCTCTGGCCTTGCAGGAGATGCTGCCATCCTCTCTGGGATCCTGTTCCATGCACGTGTGAGAGACTTCAGTCTTGAAGTCTTACATCAGTCTTCAGTAATTATTTTTGGACAATGGAAGTCTAAGAAAATGGTAAAGTATGAAGCATGACTAGCAAAATACTTTAAAAACTGATTTTGGAAAATTCTGGGAACCACCACCTCTTCCCATGCTGTCCTGCTGTGGTCCTGGTGGCTGTGTGGCCTTGACAGAGGAAGGGCAGGTTTCCCACAGGGGCTATGGTGGCCTTGCCTGATGGCGGTCCCTGCTGAGGTGGCCCTTCTGATGGACTGTAGGGTGGGGGTGAAGGGATGCAACAGCCCTTTGTGTCACAGGATGGGTGTCAGGCACTTCCCTATAGATACTCCAGAAAGCAGCTGTATCATGGGGGAGAAACACACCCTCATATATTTCTATTTGTGTAAAATGTATGAATGTATCATTCACAGCAACAGCTGCTATGCTGCTCTGATCTGGCTTAGGGTTTTTGTTTGTTTGTTTGTTTGTTGTTTTTTTTTTTTTTTTTTTTTCCAGTTAGTATTTTATCAAACCAGTTTTGTTCATGGTAGAGAGGAACAATCCAGATAAATTGGCATTTTCTGATGTAAATATATTTAGTTGGGGGAAAAAAAAAAAAAAAAAAAAAAAACATCCCTGTCCGCCCTACATAATGCTAACATTACATTTTATCAACTTATGTAATCATGGGATTTAGGCATATAATTGAGTACACTTTTGTTATGTAGAGGATTTATTAAAGTCAGTCATTAATTAAGCTTCTACTGAATGATTCACTTATCACTGCCTGTTCTTATTAATCTTGGCCTGAACAAGTTGGATGATGCTTCAAACCTATTACTTTTGTTTCTTTGCTCCCAGTTCCATACGCTTCTACGAATGCTATTTGCTTTGCACTTGCTCTTATATGGAGAAGAAGATAAAAGCATAACCCTTAATATTTTTGCAGATGTCTAAGTATTCATATTTATGCAGATAGTCAGATTAGTGGATAAGTATAAAAATGTACAAGATCACTGCAGATGTATGGTTATGTGCTGTCATGGCAGACACCATGACAGATGTAAAAGATTTTGTTCTAGATCTCAGATTTCAAGTACAGACATGCCTGTAAACATTATACATGACCAAAGAATAGCTGCTCCAGAAGAGCCTACAAATCCACTGACCTGTACAAATTTCAGGAAAGAACTAGGAAATTTTAAGAACTGTGTATCTGAACTGTAACTCACTCTAAGAGAGCCTAATTCTAATGAGTTGTAAATTAGAGCTGTTAAATATGTAGCCAAAGTGGAGACCTGTGACATCTGTAAATTAAAAAAGCATTTGTTAATATATAATTGAAATTGGTTTGAAATCAAATGTAAGCCCATTAAATAGTATAAGCTACGACAGTATATTTTTAGTAATTCTGTGATGGCATAGCCAGACACAGTGAATAGGAATTCTATATAAACTTCTGAGAATTGTGACCAACAGAGGGCCAAAGACATATAATTTCACATTCAATTATTCAAATTGCAAGAGAAAAAACAAAGAACAAGAAAAGCGTGAGAGGCAGGAACAGACAGAATTTCTGCTGAACACAGAAGCACCATAGCTGACAAGTCAAAAACAAGACAAGCATTGCTGGCAGCAGATAAGATACTCGCTCTGGGAATAATAATATAAACAAAACCAAGAATGACTGAGCAAAGATGCAGAGGAAACAAAAAAAGATATTATTACTTTTGTAGTGATTTCTCTCACCAAAGAGCTCTCAAATCTGGTCATCATCACCTCTGCAACTAAGGGAGCGCTACAGACATTATCCCTCAGTGTTTCCTTTATGAAATCAGTTTCATGGCACTCTACACACATTAATTTAAGCTGTAAGAATTATATTTTGACAGTTTTGTATAAGTGGTGATGATGACTAATAATATGTGAGAGTGAAACATTTGCACCAAGTATACTGTAGATTAATTAATTGAGTAATGTTATCTTTTAAACTTTTTTGACATGCCTGATTTGTTAGCCTTCTGAACACTCCCTTTTTAGCAATCTCTAATCCCCTGGGTGTGTATAAACATGGAACACACTTTCTGCAACAAATGCTTACTTCAGTGAAGAAATAACAGAACTGGTTGATTAGTGTGATTATATACTCTGACATAAAATTATCAGATAATGCAGAAACTCTCAGTTGAGGCTATGTAATGGTAGATATAGTCATTATTTATCTCAAATGATGCTTTTTTTTTTTTTAATGTATGCAAGAATTCATGTAGCTACTTCTGTCTTCTCTAGTCGTCTTTGTGTATGAAATGTAAGAGAAACCTGAAGTAATTCCTTCTAATTTATTACTTCAATAGGCATTTAAATGTGTGTTAACCCAGGTAGGCAGCTCAGCTCCACACAGCAGCTTGCTCACTTCTCCCTCGATGGGATAGGGAAGACACTTGAAAAGGTTAAAGTGAGAAGACCTGTGGGTTGACATAAAAACAGTTTAAAAGGTAAAACAAAACAGTATGAGCAAGCAAAACAAAATAAGGAATTATTTCACTACTCACCATTGACAGGCAGATGTTTAGCCATTTCTAGGAAACAGTAACTTCGAAAGACAAATACCATTAATACTAAACTTCCTTTTCTATTCCTTCTTTCCCACCAGATTTTATTGCTGAACATAACATCATATCACCCTGGAGGTGTTTGAGATCAGGTTGAATGGAATGCTGAGCAACCTGATTTAGTGGGTGTCAGCCCTGAAAGGAGGTTGGAATTAACTGATCTTTATGGGCCTTTCCAACCTAAACAGTTCTATGAGTCTATTATATGAATTCACAACGATCTGTAGAATTAGGCTTCCTGACTTCACTTTCTTAATCTACTAATGTTCTTAGTTAACTACATCTGAAGTACTTCAAATGAATAGGGACCAAGAGTTTATTAAAATAATTCTTGAAATATATATAATGTCCTACTACAATGTTCATGCCATTCACTTCTTCAAGTAATTTTTCAGGAATAATTGGAATGTCTATATGTTATATAAGGGTTTTAGGCATGTTAAAAATTTTAGACTGTGCCTTTACAACCAGATCTATAGTTAGAATACCTTCAATAGTTTGACACTAATTTCTGAAACACATTTAAGATTGTTTGTTTTTCTTTATACATTTAAATATGTTCTAAAACTGATCTTAAATACAAAAACAAACAAAAAACAACAAAAACCTAGTAGTATCCATATAGTGAAGTTACAAGCCCGTAGTTGAAATATGAGAACTTTCTGGTACAGAAGGAAAAATCAGTAAGACACACCACTGTTGACTTAAGTAGGAATGCCTTTTCAATCTAAATGTAGGGATTTTTTGTTTTGCTTTGTTTTAAGGGTTTTTTATGTGGTCTTCACCTACTTAAACTTTATTTTACCAAATCTCAGCAGTTACAAATTGTAAAATGTGCTTCAACCTTACTAAGACTTTTGTACTAAGATCCATAAGTAAATATTCTCAAAGTTATTCTCTCTACAGACACATTTTTCACTTGTAAAATTTGTATCCAACTATTTTCTGTTTCTGTGTTTTTGTTTTGTTTTTCTTATTTTTTCCTTCTCTAAAGATGTTTGGATAAGAACAGCACTTTGAAATCAATTTTGCTGAAATTCACTACAGTTTCCCATTGTGAAATTCACTACAGTTTCCCTTCATTCTATCCATTCACTGCTTGGTTGAACAGTTCTTTATAATGCGAATCATAATATTCACCAAGCTTTTCCAGCAGTCAGAATTATTCCAGGAATTCTATCTATTTCATTTGTCAACACAGTGCCAGTGTAAAAACATCTCATGAAGGACCAGGAAAAGTGAAAACGTAATTTCTGCGTTCTTCTTCTACTCAATACTTTGCAATTCTTTTTTAATAATCTTCTCATGTTTGTTTATTTTGCCTCAGTTTGTGTTCCATAAAAGCAACTGCACACTTAAGAGTGTTTGTTCATGTTTACTAACCTAAAGCAATGTTATAAACCACTATAGCATTATTTACTGTGTTTAATACAACACTTGGAGTGAATCTTTATTTTAGTCTTACAAAAACACTTAGTATTAACTAATCTTTAATTATAATAATAAATAATAGAATTACTAGAATTCTCATAGAGAAAATAGAATATTTCAATGAAGAATATGTGATTAATATTTTTAAGATGTATTCTGTCCTTAATGGAGGCATTAAATCTTACTTTGACATCAAATCACATTTTTTTAAGACAGCATGCAAATATCAGTACCTTTACAAGCAAAAAAAAACCTCATACAAAATGTCAAGCTGCTTGAAAACATTTCCTTCTAGATATCTTGATGAAAACTGGAGAAATGAAAGAATATTGGTGTGGCAAAGACAAAAATTAAGATAGTTCTTTACTCCTGAACTCAGTGACTATAATACTATTCTAGGTGAAAGAAATTTCTATGCTCTCATTCATGAATCTAATGGAGCTTTTACTGTTTTGCTGTTGTTTGTCTGTTTTATTTTTTG
Source organism: Bambusicola thoracicus (assembly GCA_002909625.1). Classification (NCBI taxonomy): domain Eukaryota; kingdom Metazoa; phylum Chordata; class Aves; order Galliformes; family Phasianidae; genus Bambusicola; species Bambusicola thoracicus. The sequence goes on from PPHD01016060.1 coordinate 7,558, forward strand.
TTAATGATTACAAATTGAATACAAGTAAATGTGTACTTTTGTATATGTAAAATATATATACAGGATAAATGTACACACACACACACATGTATTTAGATATGTGCATATACATATACATGTATGTATATAATACATATATGATACACATGACATACATGTAAAAAACATACCATGCATAAATATACACACAAATATGTATTTGTGTATATATATATGCATCGCTTGTCATTCCATGCCATGTAAACATATATATCCATATACTTATTTTAGAGACAGTTGTATGAGAAAATTTCATTATATATAAGGACAACTGAAAATAATCATGTTGTTTAGGTCTTCCTCTTATAAGTATACATCAATGAATTTTTGATATATGCATATTAATTTACATTTTTCTAGAGGGAAGGGATGCTATCCAGAGAGACCTGGACAGTCTTGAGAGGTGGCCCATGGCAACCTCATGAAGTTCAACAAGGACAAGGGCGAGGTTGTGCACCTGGGTCTGGGCAATCCCAAGCACAAATACAGTCTGGACAGTGAATGTCATGAAAATATCCTTGAGAAGGAGGATAGGAGCATGTCAGTCAGTGAAAGATTCAACATGAACTGGCAATGTGCACTTGCAGCCCAGAGAGTGAACTATCCTGGGTTGCATCAAGGCGAGCATGACCAGCAGGTTGAAGGTGATTCTGCCCCTTTACTCTGCTTTTGTAAGACCTCATCTGGAGTACTGCATCCAGTTCTGGGGCCTCAAACACAAGAAGAGCACGGAGCTGTTTGAGCAGGTCCAGAGAAGGGCCACAAATATGATCAGAGGGCTGGAGCACCTTCCCTACAAGGACAGACTAAGAAAGCTGGGGCTCTTCAGCCTGGAGAAGTCTCTGAGATGAACTTTGAGTGGACTTCCAGTACCTGAAGGGAACCCAGGAAAACTGCGGTGACACTTTTTTATAAAAGCATGTAATAATAGGATAAGGGGAAATGGCTTTAAACTGGAAGACAGTAGATTTAGACTAGATATTAGGAAAAAGTTCTTTACTGTGAAGGTGGTGCATGGAACAGGTTGCCCAGTGAGACTGTGTATACTCCCTCCCTGGTGGTGTTCAAAGCAGGCTTTTGAGGAGGCCTTGAGCAACCTGGTCTAGTGGAAAGTATTCCTGTCTGTAGAAGGGGGGTTGGAACTAGATGGTCTTAAAAGTGCCTTCCAACCCAAACGACTCTGTAGTATGATTCTATGATATTTGCATTAAATTTTGATGCAATCAGTCTTCACAAAGTCTATAAATATTGTTTCTACAGTACTAATAGATCTGAACAACAACAACAACAAAAAATCACCTAATTACAGATAGAAATTGTTAATATTTAATTATTTCTATGGTTATCTGTATGGAACACAATCTGGCATTTTATTTTACAATGTGCATATGTGATATTGGATATCTGATTTCCCATCTGCACTGAAAGGACAGAATAATGTTCAGAATAGTACAATGAAGAAAAAAAAAAGTCTAAAGAAGAAGAAAAGCAGGTAGAATGTTTCTTACCTTTTTATATTTGTGAAAACAGCATGGTCTTTCTTCTGTACAAAATATTTTTGTACGTATTTTCATAGAGATAGGTGATGTACTTCTCACTTCCTCTGTAATATATTACAGGGTACAATATTTTGAATGGATTGTGCAAGTGTAAATGCTGTTACTCAATCCCAGTTGCCTCAGCTGCTCCTCATTAGACATGTGTTCCAGACCTCTCACCAGCCTTTTTATCCTTCTCTTGACACACTCCAGGGCCTCAATATCTTTCTTATAGTGAGTGACCAAAAACTGAACACAGTACTCAAGATGTGGCCTCACCAGACCTGAGTATGGGGAGCAATCTTCCTGCTCCTACTGTCTACACTGTTTCTGATAAAAGCTAGTATGTCATTGGCCAGTCTTGTTCAGCAGCTTCATCAGTGACCTAAATGAAGGGATAGGGTGCAACCTCAGCAAGTTTGCTGATGATATGAAGCTGAGAGGAGTGGCTTTTCTCCCCATCAGCAAGACCTGGACAGGTTGGTGTATTGGACATAGAGAGGAATGTGAAGAGGTTCAACCAAAGCAAGTGCAGAATCCTACACCAGGTGATGATTAACTGCACGCAACAGTACAGGTTAGGGGCTGATCTGCTGGAACGAGCTTTGCAGAGAAGGACAAAACACTTTTTGTTGTTGTTGTTTGGTAGGTTTTATCTGATATCTAGAAGTACCTAGGAAATGACCATGTGAATAGAAAGTAGTTAACATCACTACCTACTGTACTGAACAGGATTATTCAGGTGTCAAAAAGTTCTTTGTCTATATCTGCTCTTCTTATCTCAGCAGTTTTTCTGAGTCAATAACAAATGTTCTTGTCCAGGTTGCTGCATTGATAATTTAATTGTGCAGCGCACTACAGAAACCTGAAATTTAAACAGGTACATTAACTTCAGGGAAAAAAAAAAAAAAACACACACACAAAAAAACCTGTCTCTATAATAGTTGATGTAACACAAATATCCAGAGAGTTATCTACCAGTGGCACTAAGTAGAGTCAGTGTATCAGTAGATACAAGAGATACAAGCAGAGTATCAATGAAGAACTGTCCTCACTGTTTCTGGTTATGATGCTTAAGTGCAAAATATCTAATACATAATTACTCTACATTTTAGACAATAAGAACATCTTTCTGTAAGGCCTCTGCTAGATGCCTTTGTTAAAATCCTGCTAAAATAAAAGATGAAAATATAACTGTTATCTAGTAAAATAGAGCCTTAATTTTGATGAGAGTATCTAATCTCCTGGAATACTTTCAGATATAAATTTACGTAAATTCTATCAAATAGCCGAAGGAATATGCTATATCTGCTTTCCTTTTGCCTTTAAGCTTGTTATGTTACAAATAAAAGTCCATATTCCATATTTCACATTGTTTCCAGTGAAGATTAATGTGAAACTGAATTTCATTTTGTTTGTTTATTTGGTTACTGTTTTTGTTTGTTTGATTGCTTGTTTGTTTAATTTTGTTTCTAGCAAAACCTAAGCAAAGCAAAAAGAGAGAAATTATTAAATGTAGAATGTGGAAGCGCTGAAGCACATATGATCTGGGAAGAGGATGAAACTTCTTTGAAAGTAGATGGAATACCTGGATGTCAGAGCTGGTAAAGAAACATCATAATACCACTTATGAGCAGTTTGTCATGTTCAGACCAAGGTTTACTGAAGCCTAAGGCTTAGCTGTGTCCCAGTTCTTTACAGTACTACTAGGATTAAGACATAGAAAATATGTATAATATTTTTTCTATTTTCTTTTACTTGTTACCCGCAAAATTCTTCAGAAGGCAAAAAATATAAATAAAAATAAAAAATGTGGTTTTTTGTTTGCTTGTCTATCTCACCACAAGTTTTGGAGACAAATGTTTTCTTTAACTCCTGAATGCTGCTACATGGTTCTATATTGTGTTTTCTCCTGGCTATGAGTTCTACATTTCAGATCATTTTATCGTCAGTATTTCAGTTTAATTCTTATTTCTTATGACCATCTCAGCTATTTTAAAGAACAGTGCAATGTACTGTCTTAGCAATAGCAAGTACTTATTTAAGAGTTTCAAGTACTGGAACTCAGATCTCCAGTAAACTTTTAAAATCTGTTTCCAATCCAAAAACTAAAGACTACTGTGTTTGATTTGAAAAGTCTTTTATGAACTGAACTTTGCAGAAATCATACAGTTCCACACAGCATTTGAAATTAATAATAATAACCACTGTAGATCAGGAACTGAGAGAAAATTAAACAGAAAAGGCAAGAGACAACAACAAAAACAAGCTTTACCACCAGCAAAAGTAGGCAGTACAACATTAGTGAAAATCAGTTGCCAAAGAAACAGTAATGCAACATAACAGAAAATGAATGTTAATATTAGACAGAAAGATGAACTTCTGACTTGTTTTAAAAACAACTGAAAAATTAAAAAGATCACATTTTATAACACAAGTAATTGGATGATTCATATATCCAGAGGGTTTTTGTTTGTTTGCTTGTTATTTTAATTATTGTACTGTGGGTGGGTGTGTATGTGTTTTGTATTTCCTAGAACTGGTTAAAACTCTAGATTTTAAAGGATTCTGAGGTAAGAAATACTGAATTTTTGAGTAAACTTATAGTTTTTTTTGTTTGTTTGTTTGTTTTTGTTTTTGTTTTTGGTATAAAAAACAGCATGCCCATAATTAACTGCCTAATTTAACCAAGGAAATTATCTGGGATGAATTGTGTTAGAAAGGATAAATATAAGTCTGAAAGCTAACTATTTTTATTTTCAGTAACATCTCACAACAAATCTAATTCACCCCTCCCCTTATGCAGAGAAAAATGCTAAGTTCAAATAAATTTATCAGTTAGTAGGTCTTTTTTTTGTTTTGTTTTGTTTTGTTTTGTTTTGTAACTATGAATGTGTAATAGCCACAGTATAAAATGTTGAAAAAGAAAAAAATTAAAAAACTTAGAAACTATAGAATGAATGCATTATCCACCTGCCTAACACTAAATAAATTGATCATAAGGGAAAAAAATCTAAATTCAATTGAACATTATATCCAGACAGTACTTTTCCACTGATGGTGTAAAGTCTGCCTTAAATCATACATCTTGCCTTCAGTATCACAGAGCACCTAACATTGAACTTTGTGGCATAACAAAAAATTAGGATAGTATCTAGAGGAGGAAACAAACAAATAAACAAACAAACAAAAAAAGTTACTGACTGTAGTAATACCATCATTTTATTAAAAAGAAGAACCTCTCTAACTAGAGAAATAAAGAAGAAAGAGACAGAAGGAAAAAGAAACACCTCAGTAATATGTAATGAAGAGTCAATGTATCTTGAACATTCATAAAAATTTTGTGGGGTGCATCATCTTAGCTCAATCTTCCGAAAATATTCAAGAGAATAAAATGAGATAAACATAGTCTTATATGTTGCTTTTCCAATATGGAATAAGTGGATGAAATTCAAACCAATTGAATGTGGCTGAACACTTTCAGAAACAATGTCCACTCAGAGTTCATATTCATACACAACTGAAAATATTCACATATGTACACACCTAAAGGCAATAATAATAATAGAAATTAATGGGGTCTAGTGTAGGAATAATATTTATTGTATTTCCACCTTTTGCACAAAACACTAATTCTATTTCTTAGAATTCATAATCATAGAATATCCCAAGTTGGAAGGGACTCACAAGGGTCATCAAGTCCAGCTCCTGGCCAAGTGAATGTGTAGAGGTTGTTTTTATTACATCTACCTTATCCAATCTTAGGGCACAGATACAACAGTTTTCACCATGGTGAAGCAAGGTTCCTGGTTTATAATGAAATCTGTCATGATGTCTTTCTTTAATGATATACGGGTATTTTGCACCAGTATTTCATTAAAAACAAACAAACATACAAACAAACAAAAACTTAGTCTATACAGAAACTTCTGTGTTTGTATTTCAACTCTGGAAAGTATTTTGCCTGTATTCTTTCATGTGGATTCTGACTATGATTCTACAGTTTCTTTCTTCCAGGATCATTTTCTGTCTACTTGCTTCTGAAATACTTTGAGTTCTAATAGTTAGGTTTTAACACTAAGAACTCAGCCTTAGTTCAGGGGGAAAGTACTATCTTTTCTTAAAATGGGATTCTAAAGAGGAGTTTAACAAGTCAAAATGTATTTGACCTGTGAAGCAGCATAAGCTGCATGGTGTAAGAATCCTTTACTTCTTTTCAGATGGAAGCCTCACATCATTTTTGTGCTTTATGTTGATCATAAAAATTCCCTTCAACCTCAGCATAATAAAGCCAAGCGAGAAGTAGTTTTTATTATTATTATTATTACTATTGTAAAATAATCATCAAAACAAACAAACTAACTAACTAACTAAACATAACTTCAAAAACATAGAAAATATCAAAGAGAAAATTATAGTAGGGATTTGTTCTCAGGGTTACACAGCTTTTGCTCAGCCTCTTATATCAGCTGGACTCAAGTATGTTAAGAATTTATATTTACTTCATTGCAGCCTCTTATTCTATAAGCATATATTTTTATGGGCATTGATATAAACATTCTTTTGAATACAGTGTGTTTTATATGGTTTGATTGCTTAGACCTTAAAGTGAAATTACTGCAAATAAAGTTGCTATACAAAGAAAAATACCCCAAAGTTGACATCATACTTTTTACAGTTTCATTTCTGTTTCAGATTAGAAGTGCAACAGTATCTTGTTCTTCCTATGTGTCTCCTAGTTCTGCATGTTACAGAATGAATGAAACCAATAATAATGTCATATTACAGTGAAATGAGTCAATATCCATTTAGCAACTGAATGGAAAACATAGCATTTGTAATATGTCTATATATATATATCTGCTCATACTGGGTATGTGCATTTGCAAAAATTATTCATACTTAATACAGAAAATAGTTTAGTTATCAAACAAGGTTTATCTCTGCATTAAGTGTCAAGATTCTGTCTGTGGGATGGACAGAGGTAGACCAGAGTGGTGGCTTCTTTTAGAAGAGATATGAGGTGGCACTATGTCAGACACAGCCAGCTCCAGATAGGCCCAATGGACCCATCTCAGGACACAGCTGAACCTGGTGGTCAACATGCTGCCATTTAAATAAATAAATAAATAAATAAATAAGCAAAGTAGCAGTGAGAAAGAATAGTGAGGAAGAAAAAAAAAAAAAAAAAAAAAAAAAAGTATGAGAACCAACTCTGCTGACAGCATGGTCAGAGAAGGAGGGGGAGGATATGCTCCAGGCAATTCACCCGCAGTCTGTGGACCACAGTGAAACATCTTGTACCTGAGCAGCCCATTGCAACAGATATCCACGTTGCAGCAAGAATAAGACACAAAGCCACAGGAAGTACCCTGAGGTAAAGTTCAGTTTATGGAGAGCCAACATACAAGGAGGATCCTGGAAGGAACCAAGGTCTCATGGAGAGGAACCTACAAAAGAGCCAGTGGTCTGTCTGGAACTGCAGCCCATGAGTAAGACATGCTGGAGTAGTCAATTCCTTGAGGACTGAAAGAGATATATACAAGAGCAGGAAAAATATATATATGTGAGAAGGAAGGAGCAGCAAATGATGAACTATTAAGATGACAATTCCCATTTTTCATTCCCCTCAAACTGCTTAAGGTGCAGGGAGGAGTCAGAAGAGTCAGTAATGAATGAGTGAATTTGAGCTTGGAAAAAAGGAGAGAACATATCTTTAGCTTTAGCCTTGATTCTGACCGTTCAGATTATTTTAATTGGCAATTAATTAAGCATATTTTCCCCAAGTTATGTCTGTTTTGCTTATGATGGTAATTGCTAATTAACTCCCTTTCTTTATCGGGACCCACAAGCTTTTTTAACTTATTTTCTCCTACGCTGTTGAGGAGGTAGAGTAAGAGAATGTTTTGGTGGATGTATGGCAGCCAGCCAAAGTTAACACACCACAGGCAGATTTTGTTTCGTGTCAAAGACAGAAATAATGCAAAACAATGAGTTTGTGTAGAGAATATGCTATTCCCTGATGATATCTCTAATTAAAATATAATAATAAGCATATAATATCAAATCCTGAAACAACAGAAACTGTTGCTAAAACTCATAACAATTTGCAGTGGATTTTAGCAATAGCCTCAATATTTATCTAATTTCAGCTTATCAATTTCAGAACTGTTTTTAGATTCTTAATTGAAATAGTTCAGGACTGTATCTTGAGACATACTTTCCATGTTTAAGCTAGATATATGCTGCTGCATTTCTTTATTCTCTGTTGTTTTCCCAGATGCACTTCATCATACCTTCACTGTTCTTTGTTTTTCTCAACAAACTTTGTGGTGCTGACCACTCTCTTCTCAGCTACAGCAAATTTTTCTCAAGGTAAAATTCACTAAAACTTCATAATGCTGGAAGAAAGTATTTGTGTATATAGAAAAAAAAGTTATATTTCCCAGTTTTCAGCATCACTTTTTGTTTTATCATCTATCATCTCCATGCAAGACCTGATCTCTTCCACATGAATCTAGTCTCTGTTGTCAAGATGTATTTGGCAACTACAACCCTCTAATTATCAATCTTCTATTATCCTCCCCAAGCAAAAAAATAATAACAAATAAAATAAAATA
>PPHD01016061.1:0-15753 GCA_002909625.1 Bambusicola thoracicus
TTTTTTTTTTTTTTTTTTTTTTTAATGATGTTTCACATATAGAGGCTGTAAACATAATTTGTTTAGTCACCCATCTGGTATGACAAATGGTGGACATAATCAAGGATGTAATGAAACATGCCAGCTATGTTTCTCAAGCAGACCAAATATTTAATAATGAACAGCTTAAATAAAACTGGTGCTCAACTCGTCTCATGAGACTTTCACGAGAAGGAGAGCAGTTAACTATTTCATCTTGCTTAGGAAAAGTTGTTTATCGTTATCTCAGATAACTTAGAAGCAACTATCAGTAATTCCTAATTATAATTTTAGTATATATGATCAGACATAACAATAATGCATTAAGCTATTTTCATACCACACTAAGGAGAAAGAGAAGTAGATATGAGTGGAATTTCACAGGAGCAATTGTTCGTGAGTGAGCTCTCCAAAAACCATTTACAGATAGGCCAGCCTGTAAATGATTTTTTGTTCACCCAAACCATGAAGAACAATATTTCCATTGGACAGGCAGCTCTGTATGTGCTGATAGGAGGACAGCAGAACTATTCCTTCCTTTCTCCGGTGCTTTAACAACATTTCACATACTTTGAGGAGGAGTTTCTTCATCTCCAACACTAGGGCTACTCATCCTGGTTTAGATGAGCTGGTGAAATTGGGCTAATTTTTATTTTAGTGGACAGGGACTTGTGTTTCCACTTGGGCCAGGTGGTGGGAGCAGAGGCAGCCCTCCTATTAAAGAGCTGAGTCAAAGCAGACTCACTAGGTAACGCTAATTAGACCAGTGAACTGGTGTCCATCATGGGCAGCCTGGTCTTTCCTTCATGTGGTAAATAGCATAGAAGCTCAGAGAAACAGTCGGCAGATGGGATGCATTAACTCCTCCGGGAAGAAAAACACTTAAAATAGGAGCAAAATTCCCATTTCAATAACAAGCAGAGGAGGTTTAGATTAGATATAAGGAAAAAATTTTTCTCTCAGGGCAGACCAGTCAGGCACTGGAATGTTCTGCCCAGGGAGGTGGTGGAGTAGCTGTCCCTGGCAGTGTTCAAGATGCATCTGGATGAGGAGCTATGAGATATGGTTTAGTAGCTTGTGGTAGCAATGGTAATGGGAGGATGTTTGGACTAGATGATCTTGTAGGTCCTTTTCAACCTTGTGATTCTATGATTCTATGATCATCTTGTTCCAACCCCACGGCTATAAGCAGGGACACCTCCCACTAGACCAGGTTGCTCACAGCCCCATCCAGCCTGGCCTTGAATGCTACCAGGGAGTGAGCATTCATAACCTCTCTGGGCAACCTGTTCCAGTGCCTCACCACCCTTACAGTAAAGAATTTCTTCCCAATAACTAGTCCAAATATACTCCTTTCCTCTACTATCTTTGAAGCAATTTCCCCTCATCCAGTTGCTACATGTATTTCTAAAAATTCCCTTTCCATCTTTATTGTTACCCTCATTCAGGTTCTGGAAAGCTGTAAGGAGGTCCCCTCAGAGCCTTCTCTTCTCCAGGCTGAAAAACCCCAAGGTCTTGTAAGGTTTTAGTCAGAAATATAGGACTGGGAAATTTGGGAATGTATAATGTGGCTTTGTATTACTTTTTCAGAATTGAACGTTTCCTTTACAAAATTCTCCTCCAGCACATAATAATGTATGAACAACAAAATTGAAAACTGATTTGCATAAAGTATTATTGTTATAATTAGTTAACATATTAGCTTAAGAAATAAAGACTGATTTTCATATTTTAAAATATGAAAGGACATGTATAGACCTTTCTGATTAATCTGATTTTAATGTGTGCTCAGATGAAGTACAGAATATCCTATGAGAATCTCATTATTCTTAATAGATTGCTGATTATGTAGGTGACAATCATTAGATGAACCGATTTGACCTATTTCAGTGTCTGCTATTTGCTGTTAAAAGATAGGCCCCTATTCCATTAATGTTCATAGTTAAAATTCATGCAGCTGTGGTGCAGCAGTATCAGATTTTTCGTTAAGGACCAAGTCATGGACATGCATATAGTAAAGAAGTTTACAGAACTGTAAGCCAAGATTTTCAAAATACTTGCCTGCACCCAGCCTGAAATTTGATTCTAGAGAAAGTACTCCAGTTTGTAAAAGTTAAGATACTAATTTCAGTGCTCATACATGGCTTTTTAAGGAAAGCTTAAGAAATTCAGTTCTGAAAATCTCAGACTTCTGTTCTAGTCAGTAACAATTTTTGTCAGCTATCAATTTCACAGGAGGACTACCTAAAGTCCTGTCACAAGATAGACAAATATAAATTTGTTGCTTTAATTTCTTTTGTTTTCGTTATTTTGTGGCTAAATGCTGTTCTGCTCAGGTATGAATTGTTGTCTCCATTTCCGAGGCACGTTTCGCCTGGGGCTAGCAATCTACCCTCGCTAGGGCCATTGCTACACAGACACCAGTATGAGGATGCAGCAAATGGCATTTATTAATTGCAGTAGTATTGCTTATATAGAATATCTCATGAGTTGCATAAGTACAGTGTTCAGCGATTGGACGTTACTGCTTACATTCCATAGTAACTATCTTCCTCCTACAGTTGTTCTTTCTACCGTCCCTTCCTCCTGCGGTTTTCCTGATAACAGTTCAAGGGTAGTATGTTCTTGTCCACTCATCCCCAGTACTTTCCTATCACTGTCTTGCATTGCTCTCGTAGCATAGCACAATGAGCAGGGGAGGCCTAACCCGTCACAACCGAAGTCCCTGTATCTGCCTAATACAACAATGATTCGCCCTTAGCTCAGAGAACTGAAAGCAATTGAACCACAGACCTAGCATTGAGCTGCCATGGCTTTCTTGGTGTCTTTTTTCTTCCACTAGAGAACAAATGCAGTGCTCAGTCCCTTGCTATGGAGACTTACAGGTGCGTGCCAAGGAGAACATTATTTACTCCCAGTCCTTTCCCTTCATTCTCCATAGCTGAGAGTAACCACTGTCCACACTGTTCCACTGCCTCAGCACTAAAGAAGACAACAGAAAATGAATGTAGGCAGCGAGATCTATCCCCTTTACTAGGCTGAAAAGACTGCTTGCTTCTGGCTCACCCTGCAAAGATAGTGCTTTGAGGAACTCTTCTGCCACTGTTAAAACCTAGGAATAAAGCCATAAACAAAATGTGACTGTCTTCTAGGGAGGTTTTTCTACCTCTCCATTAGCTGTCCCCATATGAAATGGCCTACCTTTTCCATTTTTTGTCTAAAAATTGTCCTAATTTGTTGATCTGCAAATTGAGAGGAAACTGTCAGTGTTCCCATCAGGTGTCCTTACCTAGCTTACTAAATGTTTTGATATTCAGGACATAACAACTCTTTAAAATTTCAATTAATGTGACCTGAATAGGTTCTGTTGTCAAGGTGGCTTTGTCTAACATTAGAAGTTGTGCAGCTGTTCTGCTTTCACAAAGGATCAAACACAACTAGTTATATTTGTAAAGGGCCTCTGTTAGTCATCTGGTCCCAAACTGGAACACCTACTACATGTTGCCTAGAACAATGTTCAGACAATTTTTGAGTATTTCCAAGGATGGAAAATCCACAGTCTTTCTTTGACCTTATTACAGGACATGAGAAATCATGTGGCTCTGGACAGTGTTCTGAGAGGAAACAGCCCCACAGTAATTTCACATTTTTATAAAACACTTCAGAACAGCCATTTGCAGCTGATATCTGAGTGTGAACTTTGTTCCAAAGAGATTTACTGATGAAACCTGTGAAATTCATAAAATAACGAAGCTCTGAGAAAAGGAAACAGGAAGAGCTCCTGACATAGGTTATTGGCACCTTAAGTAAAACAATCACAGATAGATTATTTTAAAGGCCATGCTGTCAAAAGAAAGAAAAAGTGAAACCAATGAATCTTGCCCTCATTATCTGCTGACATAAAATAAATCTTCTAAATGCATTTCTGAGAATAATCTAGTAACTGCTTGTTTTGGTCTCACTTGGCAGGCAGCTGAGCATCACACAGCTGTTTGCTCACTCCTCCCATAGTAGGATGTGGAACAAAATCAGAAAAAAAGTAAAACTTATGGGTTGACATAGAGAAGGCTTAATAAGACAGAGAAGGAAGGGAATAAAATGCTACAACTACTACAATATACATAACAAGTGATACACAATGCAATTGCTTACCATTCGGCCACCTTGAGAAGCAGCAGCCCCCTCAAGACACATACCTTAATTTTATGGTTCAGCATGATGCCATAACATATGAAATATCTCTTCGATTGTTTTGTGTCAACTGTGCTGGCTGTATGTTCTCTCAAACTCTTGTGATCGCTCAGCCTCCTCACTCTCAAGGCAGCACAAGAAGCCAAAAGTCTTTAGCACAAGCACTGTTCAACAACTAAAATACAGGCTTGTTGTCTATATTATTCTCATCCTAAATCCAAAACACAGTACCATGCCAGATTCTGTGAAGAAAATTATCTGTCTCATCCCAAATGAGAATACTGCTTCTAAACTCATTACTGATTCTATGGCAGTTGTCCAGAATCAGTCACAGTCATAGAATCATGGAATCATAGAATCATAGAATTACTCAGGTTGGAAAGGACCTCAAAGGTCATCAGATCCAACCACAGCCTAACCATAGTACCCTAACTCTAACTACCCTCTGCTAAATCATATCTCTGAGCACCACGTCCAAATGGATCTTAAACACATCCAGGGACAGTGACTCAACCACCTCCCTGGGGAGCCTATTGCAGTGTTTAACCACCCTTTCTTTAAAGAAGTGTTTCCTAACATCCAACCTAAACTTACCTTGGTGCAACTTGAGGCCATTTCCTCTCGTCCTGTCACCAGTGAGAAGAGACCTACCCCGCTCACACTGTCAGCACCATTCAGGTACTGGAAGAGAGTAATAAGGTCTCCCCTCAGCCCCCTCTTCCCCAGACTAAACAGCCTCTCCTCATAGGGCTGATTTTATGGTAGAAATGTCTGAGTTGGAAGGGACCTTTAAAGGTCACCTAGTCCAACTTCCTTGCAACAAGCAGGGTTTTCTTTTAGTTATTGCTCCCAGGCTGATGAATATACTTTACATGTGTATTACACTTAATGACTAATGAACAAAATATGTACAATTCTGGGAAAGACATGGTATCTCAAGGCTCTCTCTTCAGCAGCGTACCTCAGATAGAAGTTAATTACTTTTCCTCTGAGTTGTGTATGTCAAGGGATTGTGTAATTCTTTTCCAAAAAGTGTTAAATAACATGTATTTCTCCTTCTCAGAATATATCTTCGAATATCCGTTATGCAGTTTCTGTACATAGAGACGTCTTTCTACCTGGCAAAGAAAATGAAGATATTCTTGTAAACAGTGAAATATCCAAATAGATTTTTTGAAATTACTTTTCAGATCTAGATTTAACATTCAAAGTGTTCCACCAGATTAACCAAGATGTTTTGGGAAGAAAGAAAGGACAGTTGTAAAAATGTTTACATTTTGATAATAAACTCAGAACTTCTGAAAGTAAATAGTGCAATTCTTGGTGAATATTTATTCCACAGTAATGCTTATTTTATGCTATTTTTAATTTTATTTTTTATTTTATTTTTATTTAATTTAATTTTTAAAAAAAGATTGAAGAATTTCTGATGAAAATAGGAAATACTTATATACCAAATCAGTGTCAGAGAAGTGATGATACTTACTATTAAATATCTTGTATATTTAACCAAAAATTGCTGAAACATTAGATCACTGGATTCAGAATCTTAAGGATCACCTGTAGCAATTGTCCTTAATCTGGAACCTATTCAGACAATTATAAATAATCTCTGGACATAGGTCTGTTTTCAGTTAAAGACAACCCTGCATTCAAGTGTTTATGCTTTTTAAAACCATATACTGATGTGAATTAATTTATACTAGCTGTTTGAGCAGGGACCAAAACTATCTTATCATTTTTACTACATGTAAAGAACACACATCTTGCTGCATAAATTGTAGCCTAATATTATAGATAGAACTCACAAATGACAGCAGATGGAGAAACGGTAGGTGAAAGATAACATGGTTAACAGCTGAGATCGTAGGACCATAAGGTACTATAAATAAAAAAAATATATGATGGACTTATTTTGTGTCACAGTAGAACTAGGTCAAATACTGAAACAAAAGGCTTTATTGAAAAACATGCTACGTGTTCTGTATAATCCTATATATAGTGAAACACTATAGCAATTTATAGAAGTTATGTTATGTCAATCAAATAGCTGCCTTTCAAAATATTAGAGAATTTTTCAGGACTGGCATAGTATTGGGAAGAGATTGTATGAAATTTCAACATTTCTTATAATTCCAAGACTTTTCTGTTATTTTCCTAAGATATACTCTAAATTTAGAGATCACATGCAAAACTTCACTGAATAAACATTCAAATATTCACCAAGAAAGTTTTTGGTTTTTTTTTAAGTAGTCAGAGTAAGATTCAGGAATGGAATGGCATATGAGAAGACACAATTAAAAGTATTCAGAAACTTGTGATTTCAATATAATAAAAACTCCATAAGAAATCAAAACATTTTTACCACTTCTGTCTTTTAATCTTTCAGAGGATTCTGGGACACTCCAGTAAATTACTTCAACTGATCCTTTCCAGAATTCATTCTGTATGTAATAGAATATATGGCGGAAAAGTGTAGAAGTGTTATCACTAGATGTTAGTGACAATTCAGTATTCAGAATACCTGTGAAATTTGCAAGTCATCTCAAGTCCATTTTAAAGTGTTTGAAGCTATTTCCCTATGCATCATTAACCATTAATTGAATACTGGGTCATTCACTTAATAGGACTACTATTTATAACTCACTTAGTAGTCCAAAAAAGTTTAGAGGTGAAATTTTCATACTATAGTCATCAATAGTAATTGGCCATTGCTGTCATCACTGTAGGAAGGTCATTTAGGAGCTTTTACAGTGGTATTAATAGCACTGTACTGGATATATGCTAAATGTTTTTTTTTTAATGATGCGTGTTTTTACAGTAAATTACTTAATTCTTTCAAGAAGCTGTGCATATCTTATTTTGGATATATTGATTTAAATTTACTTATCTGTGTTTTTTTTATCTTCCAAATAATATTTCTCATATCTGCAGTGAAACTTTTTTTTGCAATTTCTATTAAAATTATTGTGTTTTAGCTTTGCAAGGATGTTGAATCACTAAGGATTATATCACTGCATTTTTACTTGGAAGAAATAGTTAAGTAGTTCAGTACTACTATATTCAGTACTTTTATATTCAAAACAACTAATTCTTGTTATTATTTCAACCTATGCTAATAATTATGATAACCATTCTGGGTGGGTTTGTCTTTTCTTTTTAGTTAGTTTGCTTTTCCCCATAGCTTCTTAAGGGAATATATTCCTTAGGAGGATGAAATTCAAACATACAAGCAAACAAACAAACAACAATGTATTTAATCTGTGCATCTCTGCTGTATTTTCTTTTACAAATCTAGAAAATGAATTATGTTAGACAAGTGCAAAACTTCTGATAACTTATAGGATATAAAATATTAAAATGTTTTACTGCTACAGAAGATTTTTTCATTTGTTAATATTAACAAAATGCATGTATTGTTTTAAATGTATGCAATTCTAATCAACATGTACAAATACCTCACTGAGGTAGGGAATGGGTTAAGCCAGACTCTTCTCAGGGGTTTCTAATAAAAGGAAAAGAAGCAATGGGCAGAGACTGAAACATGGGAAGTTGAAATTAGAATTTTTTTTTTTTTTTTTTTTTTTTTTTACTGTGAAGGTAATCCAACAGCGGAATGGGTTACGTTGTCCAGAGAGGCTGTGGCATATGCATCCTTGGAGAAATTCAGAACATGGGTGGTTTTGGCCCTAAGCAACCTACCCTAGTTGATTCTGCTAAAGCAGAGGTCTGGGCTTCTCCTTAGGTCCCTTGAACCTCGATTATTTCTTGGAAACTCAAGCAGAGAAATCTGAAGGACAAATTTCACTCACTTTCAATGATATTTGGATTATCAGAATTTACACTCAACCTAAAACAATGTTTTATTCTCTCTCTTGCCCTGGAAGTGCTATGAGGCTTACATTACTCTAAAAAATTACTTTTATTTATATAAGTACCCAAATTTTGTTTTCCAAATTTAAAGGGTAAGAAAACGTATGATAGTAAAATATAATCCCGATGAATAATTCAGAGTGGCAGTAAGTGGTAGAAGATATGAAGTCACAATTTGAACTGAAGCTTTGTGGGTGAACAACGCGACATTTCATATTTGAAGCCATGATTTCTGTTTAATCTGTAGGAAATTAATTTGGCCAGTAGTCCATACTAGGAACGTGTTTCATAACCTTAAAGGACATTAACTGTAAAACATCCGTTACTATTGAAATAAATTTTTATACATAATCCAGTATGTTGATATCTCTGCAATATAATACAAATGACAATTGCAATATTATTGGCAAAATGTTTGGAGGGCAATAGTTATTAGAGACGTTGGACCTAACTGAGAGCGGGCTAAGCTTACATAATTAAATCAGTCCAAGCAAATCACTAAGTCTATCACAAGGCAGTAGGGGGTGAAGTGCAATCTTTCCAGCTATTCAGGGCCTCTGAACTATTGACTGGGATCTTCTGTTCCACACTGCTCTCCATGAACCTTGAAAGAGAAAAGAGGGGAAAATAGTGTCTTTCTCTATTCACATGAGAAATAGCCATATGCAGATATAGCTACTGAAATCTGTGGAAAAACTCTGGCTTGCACAGGAAATGGAGCTAACTATAGAGGAGCATGTAAAAAATTTAATTCAAGCCTTTGCCCAGTATCTACATATCCTTTTGGATATATTGTCTATTACCTACTTAGCACTCAGCAATTAAATTGCTAGGTCAGTGACTACTTCTGTATCTGGAATCTACGGAAGAAAGCATCAAGACAAAAACACCTTGGTAAACCTAGTCAGTGACTAAAGAAGGATAAACACACTATTTGTTATAATTCTTTATCTATTTATTGATGGAGTAATTAAGTTTGTATCGTTTAAAAAAAAAGGAAACTAGGCCAGTTTGTAGGAGAGAGAGACAAGTCCATCTTTGGACAGATGTATTTCTAGTAATTGTATGGATAGTTACCTAATTCAAGCTCAAATAATAAATATTCGAACATAAATTCAAGAAATCTTACAACTCATTAAAGATTCAAAAGCTGAAAAGCCATAACTTCCTTATGTCTACTATCAAGATAAATTATAAATTTATTTTATTGCATTTTATTAAGTTGAATGACTGTGCAGAGGAAAACAAATTGATATTGTAATCTGTTTGCTTTTCTGTGAGGGCCTACTAAGGGCCAAAATCAAAGGTGGTTAGGAAACATTAAAGAACAAAAGTTAACTCTTAAGAATAAATTACTTACAACATAAAGACCAATCTTAATTAATCTGATATAAAACCCCCTGTGTCTCCACCAAAAAAAAATTTTGCAAAGTACAAGAATAAATCATCTAGGTTATTATTTTAATAACTGCTTACTTATTTTATAATGCCATTTAGAAATGTTTACATTAGTTCAAAGAAAGAGACTACAGCAACTAATGAACCTACTTACGTGGGAGTCATTTTCTGATTTAGAGAAATACATGTTTATGGATTTTACCTTGGAACTTAAAAAGTTGCATGTCATTCTGAGTGAATATCTGGGATTGTTTTTGGATGTCATCTCTTTTCTATTCTTCTAAGGGACATTGTACCTACTCTTTGCTTTACATATCTGTATTTAGAAACCAAAACGAAAGTATCAGAAAGTTAAATACTTCTGTGAATCACCGGAGCAGAAAGGCCACGTAGAACCTTTTGATAGAGTCCTGGAGCAAATTCCTCAGTTGAATGACTCACCATTTTTTCCTTAACCCAAATATAGTATTAGAGGAGAAAGAAGGACTGAAATAGATGGGGGTAAAAATCTTATATTTGTTCTAGAATTCTAAGCATTAACAAACATCACTCTTTTCTAAAATTCTCTAATTCTTGATTTTATTGAAAGAGTATGGTTCTCATCAAATTAATTAGACTATTGCTGAACCTCGTAAGGTCCTCCTGGGCCCACTGCTCGAACTAGTCTAGATCTCTCTGAATGGCATCTCGTCACTCAGGCATGTCGACCACAGTACAGTGCTTAATATTACCTGTAAGCTTACTAAGGGTACACTCAATCTCACTGTTGATGCCACTGATTAAGATATTAAAGAGAATTGGTGCCAGTACTAAACCCTGTGGGATACCACTTGTCACTGATCTCTATCTGAACATTAATTCATTGACCACTCTTCTCTGGGCACAATCTTGCAACCAGTTCCTTGTCCATTATGTGCTCCACTT
The DNA here is from genome assembly GCA_002909625.1 of Bambusicola thoracicus. Taxonomy (NCBI): domain Eukaryota; kingdom Metazoa; phylum Chordata; class Aves; order Galliformes; family Phasianidae; genus Bambusicola; species Bambusicola thoracicus. The sequence continues at coordinate 10,405 of PPHD01016061.1, forward strand.
GTCAGATCCATATCTTTCCAATTTGGAGAGAAGGATATTGGACCATGCTAAAGACCTTACTGAATTCCTTACTGATGACATCAGTAGCTCTTCCCTTGTCCATTCATGCAATTATGCCATTGTAGAAGGCTACAAGTTTGGTCAGGCAGGACCAGCCCTTGCTGAAGCCTTGCTGGTTGTCCGATATCATTTCCCTCTCTTTCATGCACTTTAGCATAGCTTCCCTATAAATAGCAAATTTTTTGTGGTAAATAGTAAATTCTCTCTTGAGAAGTCTGGACTTCTTTTCTTTATTTCTTTGTTAACAGCTATCAGCCTTGAGCACCATTTATGGAATGTATTTCTGTTCCTTCTGAGCACAACTGCACTGTGATTGCATAGAAAAAAGAATCTATAGTGCAACAGACTTTACCATGCACAAACAAGAAAAAGAACACAGCTTGTCCTACACCTACACCAGCATTCCCAGTTCCTCTACATGTTTAGATTCCTACAGGCATTCTAAAAGAAGTAAATGGTGAGGACATTCCTGAAAAATAGAAAAAAAAATAATGTCTCTCTTATTCCAGAGAAATTATATCAATTTAAATATTAATAGAGAGTATTTATAATGAAGACATGAATCTTCTCAGTAGCTGCTGGTCCCCTGGAAGAATCTGCTGGAAATGGAATTCTGACTCTGAAAAATCACGACACAACCCTAATTGCTGAAATCTGCATCTCTTAGCCTAAAAAACCATGTTTAAATAAATACAGGATAGAGTCATACAAAATCTCCCATTTGAATGTCACCAATTGTTTGACTTGAATTTGTGAAAACAATGCAATATATTTGCATGAGTAAATGTATCTCATTGTACTTAATGTTTCTTCTCTTTGCAAAACCAATAAGCCTCAGCATTCTTGCATACAACATTCAAACATATAATATGATTAGTCTTAGCTTTTCCTATCCACATTATTTTTTATAACATAGTTGTAGATGAACCTAAAATTGACTAAGGACTTAGATTATTTATAACTTTTAGATTAAATAAATTGTTTTTCCCATTGATAAATGTCTATTCTCCTAAAAGCATCCTCTCAAGAAAATAACACTCATTATTACTTGTAAACATATTCCTAGATGAACATGTTTTCTCTCTTAACTATTCCCAGACAGAGGAATAAAAGACAGTCTGAATGGAATACAAGAAAACATTTCTTCCCTGTGTTGAAGGCAATAGAACTGCTATTCTGTTCCCTAAGAAGGATGGCATTGTACTACTGCAGAAGCAGGGCTACGTATTTTTGATAGGCACTATAAAAACTTACTCTGTTCCAAATTGAACCATTTAAGGAACCTGCTACTGCTGGATCACATAATTTTTCAGTAAAAAACTATGCCTTGTTCATCCCTGGGTACTATTACTGAAGGTAATAAAATGCACTATGTAAGATCAACGAGAGTTGAGATGACTATATTGTCAAAAGATAAGAAGACAATCAGTATGATAATTAGAGCATGTTAATTACTCTCCACTAGTAACAAAAAAATGCAAATGATATACAGCAGGAAATTAACAGCAGTTACTGCTCAATATTGCATGACTTTTTCATTAAGTATAATATGAGAAGTTGTTAAATTATAGAAAATGAGAATAATGAAACTGGAATATTAAAGAACCTTAGGTTTTCAGTCTAGCTAGGGATGGATTCATTACGAAGGGTCCTGGGCATGTGATATTCTTCATGCAGGTCAGATACGCTTGTGTAGTACTCTGGGAGAAATTTTCTACATTATTTTGTTTTCAAGAGGTAGAACAAGACAGACAAGCATTCTGAGTCAGCTGGAGCACATTTCTGAAAAATGAATCTACTGCAAAATAACTAAAACAATGAAGCTACTGCAAAATAGCTAACAGTTTCATCCCTTTCTGTGAAAAACACAGATTGAAGATGGATATAGTGTTTTTTTTATTATTATTTGTTTGTTTGTTTTCTGTGAACAAACAAGCAAATACACTTTCTGAGCCTTGAGACAGCTTAAACCAAAGGCTGGAGTCTCCTATAGCCTGAGGAATTAAGCCAATCAAAGTAAAAAAACAGTGGAAGAAGTTGTATGACTGCATTTTCAAGTATAGTCTGAGGAGTGTAGACTGTCTTAGAAAAATGACATGTTCTACTGTCAGCTATTAATGAGCAGCAGATAAAGAATTTTGAATTTTAATCAGTTATGCATTCCTTTAAAAACATGAAAGAAAATTCCACAGATTATAGTCATTTAAAAAATAATAGTAAATCCATTCATAATTTCCCAGTGACTTCAAAAAGCCTTTGATTAAGATCTCTGACACATTGGGCTCTATCAGTCCGATATTAAATACAGCCACGGCTGACATGACACAAGACAAACTGTTATCATGATTGAATATGATGAGGTAGAGCTAATAATTTTTTTGTTATTGTTTCCATTGGTTTGCTTGTTTCTCTGTTTGTGTTTTTACTCCCCCTTACCACCAGTGATCACTGTTCCAGCTTCTCCAGAAAAAGAAACCACTTCAGGTGGTCTCTTCATTAGAAGCAGAACCTTCATGGTAGATGTGCTCAAAGAAATGGAAAACAGGAACTAATGGAATTTAACACAAAATCAAGATACCAGAACAAATCAGGACACCCATTAGAGAAGGGACTATTCAATTATTTATTGATCTAAGGTGTTAAGCAAGAAAAAATAAAGAGATTTTACTAACATCAGTTCAGTTTAGCCATGTGAAACTACAGTTCCTATGACTGGAATGGTTAGAGCACTGACATATTAACATTTTATATGTGCTGCCATAAAAACTTATGAAAGATGTAGACACACAAAAAAGGGGAATATATAGCAATTAATCAAAACAAAATAAACACAAATTCTATAAAACTCAAAAAGGAAACTGGCATATGGAAATTTTTCAGAAATATAATTATGTACAAATGTGCTGACTTGTCACTGGTCAACAGCTACACAATTCACAGCTTTTGTCTCAGCTCCTCAGCTTATCAGGACAGGGAAGAGAACATGAGGAAAAAAAGCAATAAAACTTACAATGATAAAGATATTTTGATAACTGAAGGAAAGATAAATCAAACACCAAAACAAAACAAGTGATGTAAAGGCAATAGCTCACCACCTCTCACAAGAAAACCATCAGTTTGCAAGCAGTAGCTACCTTTCTCCCCCCAAAAACCCTTCCCTTATTTCTTGTTGAGAATGATGTTATATATCACAGTATATCCCTTTGGTTAATTATGGCCATATGATGTGATTGTATTCCTGTCTAGCTTAATACCAGCTCCCAGCCTACTGACTGGTGAGTCGGAGTAAGAAACAACAGAGGCCTTGACATTGCATAACCACTGTCAAGAAAAGGGAAAAAAATTGAGTGTTACCAACACTCTCTTACTGAAAAGTCCAAAACACAGCACCGTATACACATACACATTTCTATACTGGCTACTATGAAGAAGAATACAATTATAGAAAAACAGAAAATCCTACATTGAAAGGGACCCACAAAGATCAAATGCAGCTCCTGGATCCACACAGAACTAGTCTAAAATCATTCCATGTGTTTGAGAAAGTTATCCAAATGCTTTTTGATCTCCGGTAACTTGGGGTTTTGACCACTGCCCAGGGGAATCTCTTTGAGTGCCCAACCATCCTCTGGTGAAGAATCTTCTCCTATTACCCACCCTTCCTCTGACACAGGTCTATGCTGTTCACTCAGATCCTATTGCTGTCACTAGAGAAAAGAGATAATAGACTCATAAAATCATAGAATGGCTTGAGTTAGAGGGAACCTTATATATCAATTAATTCAAACTGCCTGCCATGAGCGGGGTTGTCACTCACTAGATCAGGCTGCTCAGGGCCCCATTCAACTTGACCTTAAACACCTCCAGGAATGGAGCATCCACAATTTCTCCAGACAGTCTGTGGTAACACCTGCCCCTTCACTCCCCATCATGAGGAGCTGTAGGCTACAATGAGGCCTTCCCCCATCTTCCTCTTCTTTGGGATCAACAAACCAAGTGACCTTAGCTACTCCTCTTACATCTTCCTATCTATACCCTTCAGTATCTTTGTAGCTCTTCTTTGGGAGCTCTCTAATAGTTTTATCTTTCTTATAACTATGATTCCCAAAACTGTATGGATAATTAGAGGTGAAGTCACACCATTACATAGTAACATTGTACAGTCACTTCCCTTGATCAACAAGAATGTCAACTACATTTCCAGAAGACCCAATGCAACAATAAAACAAATGAATAAAACAACAGCAAAAAACAGACTCTAGCATACGAAGAAGAATGGTCTTAGATAATCAAAGTTTTTTTTTTACTTTTACAAAAAATGATTGTTCTTATTTTCAAAGAAAATGCCAGGTGGTAGAGATTACAGGTAACTGAAGTACTTCAGAAGTTCTATTAAAGAAGAAATTGGGGTAACTGATTTTCAGTGTCTGAGAACACCAGATAATTTATAGGGATATAAAGTACTGATAAGGAAAGTAGTAAAACCAAACAATGATCTAGGTGGCAGGAGAGAGTGTACTGTCAGCAAGTTTATGCTGAATATGTGCTGGGTAGGGGGCATTTTCAACACATTAGAAGGCAGGTCTGAGAGGGAATGGGGGTGTTCTGGAGAAATAGGCTGAAATGGATTTACAATCCAACTAATGTACATGCAAAAACCTGTTCTGAGGGCTGACCAGCTAGAAAGTAGCTTAGCAGAGAAGACTCGGGGGACTCTGGTGGACATGAGTTTGGTCATGAGTGAGCAGTGCACCACTGTGGCAAAGAAGTCCAACACTGTTGTGGGCTGGGCTACATTTGGAAGACTATAGAGGAAGATAAACCTTTTTGTTACTGGTAAGACCACAACTGCAGTGGTGTGTTCTGAGTTCCCTTTATATTCTGGAGGTAGCCCAGCATAGGTCAATGAGATTGTCATAGGGTGCATGTTGTAGTCAAGAGGAGACTGAGACAGAGGTGATTCAGCATGTGGAAGGGAAGCATGAAGAAAACCTCATCATCATCTGCAGCTACCTGATCCACAGATAAAAAGAATATCGAGTCAGATGCTTCTTGGAGGTGCTAGAGGAAACTTGAGACGTACCAATCAGGTAACAGGATTTCTATTTTGCTATGAAGGTGTCCAAATCTTGCAACAGGTTGCACAAACAGAGGCAGCATGTCCATCCCTGGAGGTACCCAGGCCCTGGCAGGACACAGCCCTGGACAAATTGACCTGATTAGTCCTGCTTCAAGCAGATAGTTCTTTCTAATCAGAATATTTCTTGAATTCTGTGATATCATCTTCGT
>PPHD01016062.1:0-15753 GCA_002909625.1 Bambusicola thoracicus
AAAAAAAGGCAAAATCTGCAAAGGTTGGGGTGGGTTTGGAAAAGTGAAGCGCAGTGGTTCTGGGCCCGGCGCCAACAGCCGGAGGGTACACATGTGTGCGCTCTCCCAGTAGGGCCTTCAGCAGCCCTGTTTTACAACCACCTCGGCACACACTGCAGAGTTCACGCATATGGCCAGACAGATGTGTCTGGCTTACGTTCAAGGCTGGAAAATGAAGAATTATGGAAGTGAAGGGCCCTGGGCATTAGAGAGGGCGGAGGTGAGGGGGAGGGGAGCCAGGGAGAATTTTCCTCTGCTGAGAAATCCTCATCTGGGCCACGAGGCTGGAGGAAGAGGGGCTGCGAGCAGCGAGGCGGCCAGCGGCGTGCATGTCAGCTCGCTCTTAAAGCAACAGAAGGCACTGCCGGGCAGCTGCTCCCCGGCTCCGTTTGTGGGCTCCCACTGGGAGACGTGCTAAGATTAGGCCGGGGCCAGCACAGCATCACCTGTATCCCGTCTGTTTGTCCCCATAACGATGGCAACGCTCAGCAAGCAGTGCTCTGGCCGAGGCAGCCGTCCGCAGGCTGTTTTTCCTGCCGTTGGCTCCCACGTGAACTCTGCCGTTCGCGTCCCACCCTCTCCCCAGTCTGCCTGTGCCCTGCTGCATGGGAAAGCTGCCTCCTCACTGAGCCCTGGGGCCACCGAGCTGCCGGCCCAGCCCGGGATGGCCTGCTGTCTGGCACCCGCTGCACCGCAGCCACCAGCAGGAGCTCTGTCAGCACTGCAGGGAGCGCCAGCAGCTCCATGAGAAGCACCGTGCAGCTCCTCGAGGGCTCCTGGAGACCCAGCATGCTCAGCCCAGGCGCTGAGAGGGCAGAGCTTACCCTGGGCTGGTTCAGCTATGCAGGTTTGGCTCTGCGCTCTGAAAGCGCAGCTGGGTTTTGCGGTGGGACTAAGGGACACCCCAAGAAACCTTAAACACAGCTGTGTCCACCCAGCACAGCGAGATAGGATCGGCCCAGGCACAAAAGTAAAGCAGCTCCTCAGCTGGATGTGGTCCCATACGTGGTCCCATCCTACCTGAATCTTGTCCTGCCGACGCTGCTGCTCTGCCACCTTCCTGGCCAGCGCTTGCTTCTTGGCTCGGAGTTCCTTGATGTCCATCTCTCCTCCGCTGCCTTCAGCCTCTGAGTCATCTTCAAATGCCTCGATCCTCACATCATCTTCCTTCTTCCAGGAAACGCACCAAGACAAAAACAGGACAGAAGTGATTGTAAGGGATGCTGGCGGCAGGGGCTGCGGCTCTCCTCATCCCAGCACACAAATCCCCACCCGGCACAGTCTGTCCCACGCTGATGGGAGACTATTCCTAAACCTTTAGAAGAAGCAAGCCACACAAACACATGGCACACACGCAGGAAGGTGAGACGCACTGGAATGGGGCAGGGATGCCAGACACGAGGCAGGGCAGAGGCAGCCCCGTTAAAGCTCTGTTCTATAAGCAAACCGCCTGCTGTTGGAAAACTCTTCCCACGGCCCCAGGTGAGTCACTGATGCTTTACAGGCTTCAGCTCTGCAAGGTGGGGAGCATGGTATTTAGGGAAATACTGCTCTGCCTGGCACATCCCTGGGAGAGGAGGCTGTCAGTCCCCACCTGCCCGCCCTGCTGCCTCGCTTGAGGGCAGACACACATGGAGCATCTCGACAGATCTTGTCTGAGATGATCCCTAAAAGGGATAAGAGAGCACCGCTACCCAGAGCAGGCTGCCACGCGTGGGCAAGGGCCCTCAGCCTTCGTTTCAGCAGTCCCAGCACCTCTCAGTTGCATGCTCAGTCCTTCCACCCAGAGCCACGCACACGCCTGGCCGCAGAACCAAGTGCTCCTCTCTGCTTGTGACTTCTGAGCCCTGGGAAGGAGGAAGAGGGAGCCCTCGGGCTCACTTCCCTCTCTGGGACAGCCTGGACCACAGAGGACGGGGGATGCTGTGAGGCACGTCGGGTGCAGATCCGCTGTGGTTTTTCAGGTCGGGCTCTGCTTGCCTGGGCTCAGGGCTGGTCACACTGGCAAGCTGGGAGCTGCCTTGTGCTCAGACCCCAAGGAGGAAGCTCCAGGGTTGCGCAAGGAGAGCACGGAGAGGTTCCCACAGCCACGTGGAGGCCGTGGTTATGGAGCAGAAACAGGAGAGCACAGCCCTACAACAGAGAGCGGTGCCCCTGTCACCTTGGTGGGACCTAAGGACCCCAAATATTGCACGGGCTGCAACGTCAGCGTGAAAACCTCCTGAGCAGCTTCCAGAGGAGGACAGGGTCTGGGACTCCAGGTGCCCCTTCACTTGGGAAAACATCTAAAATCCATGCCCTGCTCAGCCCCAGCCACCCGCTGGGAGTGATGGGGAGGGTCCCCATGGCTGTCAGCCCCCATGGGGCATGGGGGACACACATCACAGGCCACCCAGTGCTGGCCGAGGGGAGGCACCGGGCGATTCCCTCGGCACTGGGAGGGGACTGGGAGTTGGGTGGCTCTGCCCCACACCGCTGTTTCCTCAGCCTTTCAAACTGCAAGATGAAACACAAGAAAAGAGTCAACCTGCAGAGCGGCTGGCAGGGCCCTTAAACACACACATGGAGCCTGGAGCGAAGCAAGGCCTACAGGAACAAGCAAGGGCAGAAAAACAAGAGCTGAATTCCTTAATCACATCAGGATGTGAGAGGCAGGGGAGGGACGGGGCGCCAATGTCAGCTCTTCCTGTACGTGTGCTGGAGGCTGGAGCCCGGGCCTCTGCTGCAAGCAGCCCCATGGCTCTCAACTTGATCCTGAGGCTGAACCCTGACGCTCCCTCGCCCACCTCCCCTCCTGGGAGAGGCATTCAGGCCGGGCCCCCCCCTGCACGCAGTACCAAGCAGCATCTGGAACTCATAGCAGCACGGAAGGCAGAGGCGCAGTGCCCGGGCTGGCAGCAAAGGGCACGAGTAAAGCACGCTCGAGGGCCATGCACTATTTGCCCTCCTCCCCCCCACCGATTCTCCCCATAAAATGCACATGCAGCTATAAATAGTGGGAGCTGTGGGGCAGGCAGAGGCTGGGCCCCACTGGGGTGATTCTTCCTTCACCGAGGCGCGCTCTTCCCGCACGGTACCTGATCTTCCAGTTGTTTTCCCTCTTGGCTTCCCATTTCCTTTCCCATGGCGTCTGGGACGGGTGCCACTGACACATATTTTCCACCCTTGAATGCCAGCAAAGGCTCTTCTTGTCCACAAAGGGCTTCCAGGAAATACTTCAGAACTGTGACCCTCTTGCAGTCGGCTGCAATAACCTGCGGGGTGAGGGCGAGGGGGTTGGGGAGAGGGAAAGGAAAACAAAGTCAGTGCAAAGGGGAGGCAACAGGCAGAGGGGAGCATGGGGCCGGAGGGCCCTGCAGCACACGGAGGGCACCGCATTGTTTGGAGTCCCCCTTTGCCTTATAGATGGGGATGGAAGGGATTTGCCCAGCGTCCCCAGGGAGGGACGAGCGATGCAGTCGGTCCTTACCGTCCTGTTTTGGCTCAAACGCCAGCGCCCCCCTCGCTGAAAGCAGGAGGGAAGGATGCAGGTGTGGGGCGGGCGGGCAGGGGCACGAACACCAGCTCCATCCCGACCCCATCCTGCAGGCCGGCCCCACAGGCCGTTAGGCGAGCCCTTGTCAGGGAGGCTGGGATGGATCTGGCCAGAAGGAAACTCAATAGCTCAGGTAATTATCCATTTATGAGGCTCTCAAATGGAGTTTCCAGAGCATGGGAGCACGGTGCCTCCGTGGCCTTTGCCTGTGCCTCCACCATGACCCTCCTCATCCCCCATCGCCGTGGGGCTCCGCACCTGCAGTCTGCTCCTCCGGCGCTTCCTGCTGCCTGCAGTCAGCCACGGGGAAGCAAATGGAACCTGGAAGTGTCACCCACTCTGCAAAACTCACATTCGTGCCTGAGAACCTATTGCTGCAGTTCCCACCCAGGGCAAAGCAGGCTCCAGACCCCATCCCCAACATCCCCACCGACTCCTAGGTGGAGCAGACCCCCATCCTTGGGACACACAGCAGGGCGCTGCCAACCCCAGGTCACCCCATGCTGGGTGGGGATGGGGATAGGGATGGGGGCAGGCAGGGGCTGGCAGCGTCCCGCAGCGCAGCACCATGCTGCCGTGAGAGGAAACTTCTGCTCTTCCACAATGCTGCCAGTTTCCTCTCCACGAGCTAATTTTAACCGCCGCGTCGTGCCGTGCGTGTCAAAGACCTGACCCTGCTCTGACCTGCAAACCTCCCACCCCGGCTGCTGCCCACACTAAGCATCCTTGGGGCGGGCAGCAGAGCCCCGGTGCTTGGAGCTGCCCCATGCCTGCCCCTAAATAGGGCGCCCTACAGGACAGAGCAGAGGACAAGGTGAGGTGGGAATGGGACCATCCCCTCTGCGCTGCATCCAGCCTGGAGTGAGCCCAGCGAGTGCCGAAGAAGGAACGTTTCCATCCTCCTGGCGCTCCTGTAGGAATGATTCTGCCACAGGGAAAGTCCAAAGGGAAGAGAAAAGAATGGCTGTCATGGGAAACACCCCCTGTGAGAGCTGCTGGCTGCAACGGCCCCAGGGGAAGTGGTGGAAACCTCAGGGCCAGGTTCACCCTCAGCCGGACGGTAACTGCACGTAGGGAGCGGCCTGACTCAGCCAGGGCAGCTCCAGCCTGGGGTTTTCCAGCCCTGGTGGCTGCAGTTCCCTCATGCCAAAGGTGCTGAGAGCATCCCTGCCCACGTGGGTATGGCCGCAGGGACCCACCTGAGAGCATCTGTGCACCGTGGGGCGTACAGCAGCAGCAGGAAAGGGATGCAGGAGGAGAGGCCGATTGCTCCCAGAATAAAAGCAATTGCATTTAGCTTATGACCCAGGAGGTTTTCACGTAAGCTCCCGATGTCCTGCCAAGCCGGTGCAGCCCGATGCTCCAATTCAGCTCATCTGCTAAGGGAGCAAAGAGCCCAACCGAAGGCCCATGACATAATGCCACAGCAACTTGTCTCATGAACACATTTTTCCAGCCCACATGAATGAAAAACAGGCACCGAGCGAACGCTCCACACATCCCCATCACGTGTGCACCGGGACCGTGCCAGAGCCTCGGGGCTGCCTGCCTGGAGCCAGGCTGGGGTGCTGGGAAAGGAGTGACCCAGCAGTGGCAGCCAATGGCAGAGCGTGACATGCCACCAACTTCCCGTTTCGGTGTGGAAACGTGAGTGCCACGTTCCCAGAGCCACGGGGACGGTCATGGGGCGCACGGTGCTATCTCCACGCTAACTTCAGGGAGAGCTCAGCAGAGCCTCCAGGAGCTGTGCGCAGCTCTCCCAAAGCCGGATCCGCAACGGAACGGCGCTGATGCCATTTGGTGATGCTGCCGTGACACCCCGGCCCCATGCACCCTTCCCCCTGCGAGCGTGCAGCCAGCCAGCAGGAACCGAAAGCCTGGCTCCGCGTCGCCGCCGGGTATTAAAATAGGGCTGACACGCACACAGCAGCTCTCAAAGGAAAACCGAAACCAAGAACTGCTGAAGTGGGCCGGTGCCCTCCGACGTGACCCGGCTCGGTTCCCCTGCGGTGCCTCTCGGGGCCGCGTGGGACCTGGGGCTGCGGTGGTGCTGGGTGCCAGCGCTGTGTCACCCGGCCGTGCCCGGAGGTGCGAGGTTTCTAATCTGACCCCAGATCAGACATGCTAACCGCAGGCTGGTGGCACGTCGAGACGGCTCCTTAGCGCTGCCAGCTCCTGGCTCACCCATTAACGTCCCCCATCATTGGGCAGGACGCACGGTAACGGGCTAACTGCCCGTACAGACCCACCGGGCTGCTGTGTTTGAATGCTCTCAGGACCCTGGGCTTGCAGCACCTGCAGGTGAAGCTGAGATCAGAGTCCCCCCGGGGGGGACACGTGCACCTGGGGTGCCGCAGAGCAGCCCCGCTCCCGCTGGGGGTCAGAGGCTCAGCATCTCCCCGCAGCCAGGCGAATCGCTGCCTTCAATTGGCTTTTACAACTTGTTAATTTTACGCAGCGTCCTAAAGAGCAAATAACTGAGGCAGGAATGCAGCTCCTTCAGCTGCATTCAGCCCAAGCAGCCGGGCCAGCTGCTTGGGGACCATAAGGACTCGGATCGTGGAGGGCTGCTCCCACCGCATGCTCCGGGTGCAGAGCTTTGCTTGGTGAAAGCCTGGACTCGGCATGCACAGGGGGGTTTGCTCAGAGCTGCCACTCAGCATTCCCGTGTACAAGGGAGAGAAGGGGAGACACCAGCATGTCCCAGCAGCAGGAATCAAAAGGAGAAAAGGCCAGGAGAAGGTTGAGCCATAGCACGGAGGGGTCCCGGATTCGGAGACAAGGATGGGACAGGACCAGGAGGACAGAGCCAAACCTGTGATCCAGCATGGGGATAACACTGAATTCTGACACACTGACTTAAGCACAGCTTAGTTGGAGTGAAGTGCATGACCTATGTCCAAACCAAGTGAATGCCAAACAACCGAAACCATGCAGTGTATAACAGCCCAGGTGAAACATCTGAAACGACCCTCTGAGCATCACAGGGCCGAATGCCTGCTGGTACCCCATGGACCAGCCTGGGGCACGCAGGCAGCACAGCGAGCAGCAGGAAAGCAAAGAGAAACGGTGGCTTTGCATCACCCCCTACGGGTTTGCACAGAAGCCGGGCTGGGTGTAACCCTGGTGTACCCCAGCTCTGCCTCCGGGCTCTCTGCGCTGCCAGGATGTGGTCCCACACTCAGGTCACAGGGGTTTGGCCACCTGGGTAGGATCGAAGCGCCGTCACAGCCGGGCAGCAGCGCTCACAGCTGGGTTGCACCCTGGTTTCTGCAGCTGAGGGCTTTCAGCCGCAGCTGCTCTCGGCTGATTTCGGCTGACCTTGCAGGCAGGCTGGGAGCACACGTGCTCCCAACCTACAGCCCCACTGCAAAGGGCAGCAACATGAGGCATCCCCACCGGGAGCATCCAGAGCTGCCAGGGCCATTTCTCTCTCCCTGACTGGCACCTAGTGGCTGTGGGGCAGGAATACAGACGGAGTTTTCGCTCACGTAGGCCGGGAGGAAATGAAAACTCCAAATGGAGAACCCAAACCGCCGCAGGTCTTCTGCACCCTCAAACCCTTTGTTTGTGGCATAGCCTGGCAGTGCCCTACAAAACATCTCACGGCTCCCGCAGGCCCCAAACACAGCGAGCTCCTTCCCCTCCTAGGTCACATCTTGCCATGGGGTTGGGGAAAGGTGTGCATCCCAAAACGCACCCGAGGGTACCGCAGGATCCCTTGTGAGCACGGCAATTCCTGCTGGAGAAGTCAGAGCTCCACAGCCCCGGAGAGGAAAGTTTCTGATGGGTTCAAAGCTTTTGGCTTTTGCTCGTGGTTGGAAGATGCCCTGATGTGCTCACTTGTTAGCACGACCCCTCTGGGAAAAGCCTGCAGGGATTCCCATGGGGGAAAACGCTCACATCCCCTCCTGTAGCCGAGTGCCCCAGTGCCACACCGCCTCACACTGCTCTGCGTGGTGCTGGGAACTCCCACGGCTGGGGGGAGCACCTGGGGCATTCCTGCTCTTTGGGGGTCTTTGAGCGCAGGAGAACTGCAAAATCACAGCTTTCCACCAGGCAGATGAACACACCAAGTAGGGAGAGCACCGAGCCCTGTGCATCTGCCCTCACACCACGATCCCACGCTACGGGAGGAGGAAGGCACGATCCCTGTCACACTGAAGCCAATGTGGCACCAACTCTGGCCACGGACTGAAGTCCCTGCTGCAAGCTTCCAGTCTTTTCCTTTCCAGGGACTGGGGGGGATTTATTTCCTCTGCCATTTCAGAGGATGCCTGCCTTGCCAGAGATTGTTTTGCAGAGTTAAGAGAGATAAGAAAGTGGTTAGCAGGCGCTTCGGTGGAGGAAGGGAGGACTGCTTAGTAAGGGAAAGGGGACTGCTTTGAGCTGCTGGTGGCCATACCCATGCACGGGCTGCAGGAGGGGAGCTGCCAAGAGCTCCCTGCTCCCAAAAGCTCTAAGGATGCTGCCCTACAGCCCTCGCCCAGCACCTGGGCAGCACCCGGCGTGTGCTGTGCAGAACCAATACCTGCCCTCAGCGGCACGGAGAGGGGAGAGGGAAGGGTGGAAGGTTCTGCCTCACCCTGGCAGCGCGACGGCGAAGCCCTTTCTGGGAGTTTGCACAGCTTATACATTCTCCATGCAGTTCCTGGACGCCTTCCATGGCAGATGAGAGTTTTATGTCGAATTTTAAGTTTGACCACAAATATTTAAACTTCCTTGGACCACAAATGCTGTATCTTCTTTGTGGTTGAGTTGGCACTGACGGAGTATTTACAGATCCCTGGATGTCTGTCTGTCATTTAAATATCTCACGGAGGTGCCAAAGGCTGCAGAAGCAGAGGGGGCTCTCAGGCAGCCCCCCCAGATCCGTTCCCCCCGGCCCCCAGGCTCAGCAGAGCTGTACGGGGCACAGCCTGAGCCGTCCCATCCTCGCACTCCATTAAGTTTGCTTTTCAGAGAATGTCATCCGAGATCCCGCTGCAGCTTCCCCAGCTCCTCGCCCTGCTTGATATTTGAACTGGGATGAAAGCCTTTGGAATGCTCTCCTCTTCTTTTAGGAAACTCGGGATTTCTGAGGCTGCAGGAGGATCGTTTGAACGAGAACCGCTAAAACCCCCCCAGGCCGCCCCGCTCCCACCTGGCTGTTGGGGTTTCACTTCCTCCAACACGAGCGGTTCTCAGAGGGTCACAGTCCGGAGCTGCTGAACTGGGATTCCACTGTAGGGAAACTGGTTGGGGTGGGCAGTCTCGGTGGTAGGAACGCAGGAGAAACACAACCGAAGGAACACCACAAAGGTTCCTCCTAAGCACCCCGTGCCAAAGGAGCTCAGAGCCGGCCTTTTGCTGTGCTGGATGAGGAGCTGAGGATGCCTAAGCACACGTCCTGACCTCTGCATTAACATGAGCACGCCTGGCATGAGCACGCACACGAGCACCCAGGCCCCACGTTGCTCTACTCTACCAGGTTGTGCGTGCTTCATTCCTTCAGCCTTTTTAAGCCTAGGGCACGATTTGGATGCTCAGCCCACTGATTTCAGGAGAATTTCTGAACATGAGAAACGTGCTCCTGCAAAGCTGCCTCCATCACCATTGCCAGCCTCAGGAACCCAGGGCAGGAGCTCCAGCCGTGCTGCCCACATCGCAGGGTGCAGCACTCCAGCTGCCCTGCACGAGAAGCAACTTCAGGAATGGAAGGAGAAGCAGCTCTGCTTTGAAATAACAAGCAGGCGAAAGCCACGTGAGCAGGGAGCAGCCCCTCTGAGTGTCAGCTGCCACGAAATTCCCTTGAAAACAGAGGGGTGGGGACATGGCTGCAATGCAATGACACCGGAGGAATGCCACCGCAGCCCCGGAGGTATCGCAGTGCTGGGGCAGGGAGGGCAGCAGCTCACATCACAGCCACCGTGGGGAGGGCCAAAGCTGCACGTTGCTTCTCAGCCACTGAGGGGGGACTCCCAGTGATACTGGAAGGAGCCGTGTGCCTCAAGAGTCCTCCTCATTGCGGGGCTGCTCCGAGCATGCCGTGCTTCGGAGAGGTCACCTTGCACCGAGCCAAGCTCCAGCAGGGCTCTGCTCCTCGCACCCACTGCTCTCCCCTTTTGGCACGTGGCTCAAACCTCTGAGCTGCTCACACACGTAGGGGGAAGGAGCGACGGATCGGAACCGCAGCACGGCACTGAGAGGAAAACTATGCAGCTCTTCACCGCGTCTTTGTTTTCTCCAAAGCTCCTCCTCCCAGGAGCGGGATGCTGAGCGCAGAGCAGGGCCCCAGCCCTGAAACGGGGGAGCTGAACCAGAACAATAGGGTGGGGACTCTGGATGGGCCTCGACGAGTGGGGTGGGCTGGAGCGGGGGCACCGATCCATTCTTTTGACTTCATTCACACTTACAGCTGCGCTAGAGACATTTCCTGAAAGCACAGTAGGAAGAGAGGGGTATTCGCTCACTCCACCCTCCATCTAACGCTGTCCTTGCGATCCAGCCACGCACGGAGAGCCAATTCTGGCCTTTGGCAGAGCTGCAGGCCAGACATTACAAGCGCTGGTGTGAACAGAGCAGGTCCCCACCCGATGAGCAGCGCACAGACTTGGAGAGGAGCGGCCAGAGAAAAAGAATGCAGGGAAACGCGGGGCGCTCGAGCGCGTCCTGAGCTCCACGAGGAGGTGTCAACAGCAGCACCGCGGCGTTTGGCTTCGGGACAGCCAGAGGTGCAGCCACCAGGGATGGCAATTTGCAAGCACTGGGCACAGGGCAGGGTCTGTGGCACCGCAGGACACGAGGGCCACCAGCCCGTGGCACGGCACGGAGAGGAGAAGTGCGCAGCCCAGGCTACCCCGGTGTGTTGTGATCCTACACGTGGAGCCCGAAAAAACAACCTTCTTGTGTTTGTTTTCTTTGCTAATAAAACAAAACGCAGCCACTCTCTCTCTCTGTCCAATCTGGAGCTGCTCAGCCTGACTCACGCCGGGCTCTCCTGGCCCCAATGGGCTCTGCGGGTGGCACTGCGCACCTGGGGCTGGGACACCTCACCGTGTGCCTGGATGCAGCCCAGGAATTACGGTCCATTCAGCCTCCAAATTTCGGCCGTTTTTGGTGAATCCCCAAATAATAATAATAATAAAAAAAGGAAACTACAATTACGATTATTATTTTTGTTTCAAATGGGAAAAGTATTTCTTTCATTCTCCCGTAACACAAACCCAGCAAACATGAAAAACACGAACCCAAACCCAAGCTCAGACATCACATCTGGGGAGAGACCAAGCATGGAAAATTTTAATCCAAAGGTTAACGTTTGGGAAGCTCCGAGTGTGTGAAAAGAGGGGTCAGATGGGTGCTGCTCTGTGGCTCGAGCAGTTGTTGCCGCCAAGTGGCGGCTTTCAAACGGTGCCTGCCTGCCCCAGCCCAGGCTCTTGGAGTCACGGGCTAAAATAGAAAACAACTGAACTCACTGCAAGCAAACAAACAGATCAGATGGTGGAAAAGCCAAGCGGGGTGGAAGCCAGCGGCACGGAGCGCAGCTCGAGCGCTGTGACTGCTCACAGCCTCCTGGCTCACGCTGGTATGTGACTGCATGGCAGCGGCGTCCCCTGAGCCCTCCTGCACCACGGCCAGCCCTGAGGTGGCCCTGCAGCCCCGTGCCTTCCTGTCCCATTTGTCACCTCCATCCCTGCTGCTGTGCTGCGGCTCTGCCACCCATCCGCAGTGCCGGGTGCCCTGCAATCTGCCCTCTGCTTTCATCACTTCCTGCCTCCCAAATGCCTTTGTCTTCATCTTTGGCATGAGATGATGCCCTGTTCCAGGCTGCTCCTTCCAACACCAGAAATCCCAGCTGCCTTTGTTAGTGCCAGGGCCAGGCTTGTGCAACGCCACGTCTGCTCGCAGGGCCATATCAAAGAACACAATAGCCAAAAGGCTCTGGGAGTTCAAGCATCGCGTCCTCCCACACTTAACTAAACACAAAGAGAAGGGACCACATGGCTGCAAGCACCAGGTGGGTTGGAGCCTGCTCCCCGGGGCTGGGAAGGACGGCACGGCACCGCGAGCGTGAGAGCATCCGGCACACTGCTGGATTTACGGCACCCGGAGGGAGGCTTCCTGGGATCGGGGCAGCAGCAAACACAGCCCTCCTGCCCACGGGATCCTCTCTCAAGCATGTGTTTGCCAAGGGAAGAGCTGTGCTGTGCCACACATCACGCGCCTACGCTGCCTGCTGCACCCCCTGCATCCATCCACCCTGGGGTAAGCTGGCCGTGCCCCAGACGCATGGAACTCGGCTCCATCCCACGCTCCATTGGAGTGAGGCACGGCAGTGCACCAGGAGAGCTCTGATCCTAGCACTGTACCAGAGCACTGCCACCAGCCACCTCCTGGAGGTCCCCAGAGCTGCTCAGCAGCCCGGTGCCTTGGCACCTGGTTACCCACAGCTGAACTGATGGGGTTCGGTGGCAGTGATCACAGAATTACAGAACCACTGCAGTTGGAAAAGACCACCAAGATCACCAACTCATCACCAGCACAGCCACTCATCGAATCATAGAACCAGAGAACCATCCAGGTTGGAAAAGTCTGCCAAGATCAAGCCTAACCATCAATCCACGACTACCGTGCCCACTCACAGAGCCATTCAAGTCGGAAAAGACCTCTCAGATCCCCAAGTCCAACTGCATCTCACTGTCACAGTCCCCACTGACCACGTCCCTCGGTGCCACATCTCCGCGGCTCCTAACACCTCCGGGGATGGTGAACGATGCTAAATCAGAGAAAGCACAAAGCTGTTGGAGGTGACAGACACAACTGGGGCTGGTGGGGAACGCTGGCCAGAGGAAGGCAGAGGGAGAGCAGTGCAGTGTTAGTAGATAAGCCAGGGCTCAGCCCGGGGTCCTGCCTGCCCATGCGTGTGCCAGCACGCTCCGAGTCCCAGCGTGGGACGCTCAGGCTCCTCCAGCTGCCCATGGAGCAACGCTCCTGTGCTGCAGCCCTCCAGCCAAGGGGGAAAATGTAATCAGAGCGATTTCTATTAGCAAGGATGTAAAGAGTTGGAACCTCTGGGCTGTCTCTTGACAACTAATTAATTACCAGGTAGCATCCCCTTGAAGCTGCCAACGCGGCGCGCACAAGTTGCGGCACGACGTGGGGAGAGGGATGAACTTTACAACAAACTGTAGAATTTTACTTCATCTTCCGCCACCATCTGAGCTCCTGAGGGAACAGGAAGGGGTGGCAAGAGGCAAACTCCAAAGCCAGCTGGGATCATCATTAACTCATTCACTCGTGGCCTCTGAAACAAAATGCCGATCGCGCCGAGCTGCAGCACGGAGCCAGATGGGGGCTGCTCTCGTTCTCAGCTCCTTGAATGCTCTGGTGCCAATTCCTGTGCACGGCTGCCCACCTCCTTGCAGCCCATCCCCTCGGGCCCCTCATTCTGGCAGTCAGGGCAGTCAGCCTTTGGAACTGTTAGCAGCAGAGAGTGCATTTCAAACGGCTTTAGGGGATGCGATCTTCTTGAACGGCAACAAAAAGGAGTTAATGTGGACAGAGCAGAGGAAAGGACAGGGGCAGAGAGGCCGCTGCTGAGAAAACTTGTATGGGAAACCATGGAGAAACCCCACAGTGGAAAAGGTTTTAGCCCAAGGGGCAACACGCCCTGGGGCTGAGCTCCATGCACCGAACATCGCTGCCCTAAAACCCCTCCCTGAGCTTGGGACTAAGGGAGCCAAACCTCAAACCAGCCCCGGGTTGTTCCCAGGGCGAGGACGCAGCAGGGCAAAGGCTATCCGGGCTGCAGAGGTCAGAGCAGCGGATGCCTCTGAGCACTGCCATGTGCCAAGCTCCGGACATCTCATCCAAAAAAAGATGCAGTCCAAGCAGCGGGCAGCTCGGGATCAGGATGTGTGACCTGAGGGAGCGCTGACGCCGGGCAGGCAGAGATAACATGAGAGTCCTATGGCAGAACCCCGGGGTCTGAACTAGGCGACAAGGCTCAGCGGGCAGGGACAGCTGGGGACGGTCACCCCAGAGGCTGCAGCGTGGGGCGATGGAAGCCACCGGCAGTGGGGCTGCTTTCAGGAGACGCCTTTCCAATTACAGTTCTGCCTCACCGCTCCAAAGCGTGGGCAGCTCCTGGGAGCAGAACCCTGCACCACCTCCCCCCCAGCCACCGGGACAGGACAGCCACAGGTCATCTCACTCAGGTGCAAATGTTTCAGGCTAAGCCAAAGCATTTCTTTCTCTTTTTCAGACTTACTTGATGTAAGTCCAAAAAACTGCAGTGACATCAAAGGGCCCATTGAGTAGATCCCCTCCAGAAACACACAGGGACTTCACCTCCTCAGTACAAACACAGTTCCCCTGCAGACTTCCTGGGAACAGCTGAAGCAGCGCCGCACTTCAAAAACCAGCCTGCACATCACAGGGTTGGGGAGGAGCTCCTCCTGGCCCTGGGTTGTCGACAGCCATTTGAGAGCCCACGCAGGATCTCACGCCAAAGTGGTCTTAGAGCTGCGGGGAATGAGCTTAGTCCCCATGGGGGTGAAAGCAGAGGGGGGCAGGAGCCGTCCCATGAAGCCTAGAGGGAAGGATGGAGGAAGGTTCGGCTGATGGAGCACTTTGCCTCTCCTGGCACTGGTTGCTGAGCGATGCCCCTGAGTCACAAAGAGGGTTCCATCCAGCAATGGAAGTGTGCCTTCTGCTGACACATGGCAACTGCTGTCCCCGCTGCAGCAATCAGCTGGAGTTTGCTGCCTGCTGTGCCGTGAGGTCACCCCTACAGGGATGGAGGGACCCACAGGAGCAGCCATGCAGGAGATGCGCTGCATCCTGCAAATAAGGAGAGAAAGATGCGGGGCGAGGGCGGGTTAAGGAGATTAGTCTGGGGCACACACTGGGAGATACACAATGTTAAGTATGAGGGCAAAGGAAATGAAAGCTGGAAACTCAAACAGAGTGAAGAATCCAACCCCTGCCTGGGCAGGAAGTTTACACTCTGCTTCTAAATATACATGTTTTTAAATCAACAAGCTCTCTTGTTCCTCAGCACCACTGTCAGAAGCAACACCCAAAGGCAGTGCCAGGCTGAGGCCAGCAAGCTGCCCATCTCCAGCAATGAGGTGGAAGCAGGGGAACCCCTTGGGATGTGGGTCAGGGTGCCTGGTGCCCAGCTCAGCCCTATGGGAAGGAATGGGATACCAACCTGTGAGCAGGACACTCTCAGTGCCTCTTCCCTTCCTGCTCTCTGGCCACCACATCCAGGCTCAGCAGTCGGATAGTCACATATTTTTTTAATTTGATATAATTATCTCCTAGAAATTACTGTACACAGCCTCTTGGGATCTAAAGCAATTAAGTGAAGATAAATTTCTTTCATGGAGCGAGCTGTCA
Organism: Bambusicola thoracicus; assembly: GCA_002909625.1. Lineage (NCBI taxonomy): Eukaryota > Metazoa > Chordata > Aves > Galliformes > Phasianidae > Bambusicola > Bambusicola thoracicus. Next base: position 14,960 of record PPHD01016062.1, read on the forward strand.
AAGGATGAAGCAATTTCATTCCCCATTTGAAGTGGAAGCTTTGGGTCATGCATGGTTTATTTGAAACAATGCCATCACCTAAAGCTGCTGATCTTATCTGTCTCTCTCCGTCTCTCCATTTCAAACTGCTGAAGATGTGCAGCGTGGCACTGCCTGAAGTGATGACATCTGGCAGCAGGCCAGCTGCAGAAACACGCTGCTCCTCCCTGAGCCCGAGTGCAAGAGGCCAAGCATTCCTATTAAAAAGGGGGAAACCGAGGTGAAAGCTGGGAAGAGCTGAAAAGCGGGAATCCTGCCCGAGGGAACGCGAGCCCGGCGAGCTACAGAAGGGGAGAGAGGTGCCTGTGGGGAGGGAGGCTCTGCCCCAGGGATGCGGGAGCACATGGAGCATCCCCAGGGCTGATGCTACTCCAGGTGTCCCCTCCTGCCGTGGTCACCCCGAGCAGCAGTAGGGATTCCACCACCGTGAGGCTGAGGCTCCGTGTCCACGCGCTGCCAGGACATACGTTCTGAGTCCAGCCAAAGTTCCAGCAAATTCTCTCCTCACATTTCACCAGCCCAAGACGTTACAATTTACACAAAAAAAAAAAAAATACCCAACCCAGCACATAAAATAACTCATTTAAAGAAATCATCCTCCCAGTGGTGGCTTTTATTCTGGAAATGGAAAAGGGAAGGATGTGGAGCAAAGAGTGGCTTCGCCATCTCCATGCACGCGGCACTGAAGATGCTCAGATCCCACCACAAAGATGCTCGGATCCCAACTCTGAACCCCGTGGGACACAAAGACCCAC